>UYWX01020573.1:0-22681 GCA_900622495.1 Hydatigera taeniaeformis | reverse complement strand
TTTAAAAGTAAGCATGGTATTCTAGAGCAGTTTAGTCGGATTTAAGCGAAGTAGAAAAAAAAATAGACTTATTAAAATTGGACAAAATGGTCAAAATTTAGGCATGATTTTCTCATGATTCAATGGCTACGATGTTCGATAGCATTGAGGGCAAAAGAACGTAAGGGATATAAGCAATTGTTGACGCATAAATTCGGAATGTTACAAAGTTGCCGGCTTCGTTCTCATCCTTGGGAAGCAATTCATTTCGTAAACAATTGACGCAAATTAGTGGCATCATTAGAAAAGCGATGCTTTGAAAACGATATTTCAGTTCCAAGGAAAGTGCCTTGTCTAAGTGGCTAGGGAGAAGCGTCAACATTTCAACAATTGAACCTTTTCATCACATTTGGCTGGCTCAAAAGAAGCATTGAGATAGAATACGGGAAAACACAGAGCAGTAGAATAGCAGTTATTACAAAGTGTAGTCGAAAGCGATAATCATAAGCATTAAATACCAGATGTGGAATCAAAGGAAATGCGATGAAAATATGTTTCAAACGGCTTCATGTAGCCAAGGTGACAGTATTAGCGACCTATTAGTGCGAAGCAGAATCGAATAAAAAGACTAGCATTTATTAAAATGGGTTTCCAGATGATTTTTCCTATTTTTATCCATACTTTAAAAGGAGGTAGAGAAAGAGCTATTCACTAGATCGTGATGCTAAAGTAAAGTCCATGAAAATTGGCCTTCGTTGATTAGTGCGATTGTTTTCGTTAACCGCATTCAGACGGTTCCTCGTAGGTTGTAGAGATGTGCAATTGGATTGTTTATATGCATGCAGTGTAATGCAATTAATAAAACCCATCAGATCCGCTGTATTACAGGCTCAATACACAGGTGTTACACTGTCTTTTCCCCTTCTCTTTAAAATGACAAGCAAGAGTTTGACTAAGTTATGAGCAAAGTTGAAACAGAGTACAAAGATGCGTTGATTCTCCAACAAATTTGCCTCATCATCCTCAGAAGTGTGGGTTAAGGCGGCAGAAAGCATCACACAGAAGTAGTTTAAAAGAGTTGCCTTTGATGTCGAAGTACTCAGGGTTATGAACTCCCATCGGCTAGACTGCCCATCAAAGCTCAAATACAAAAAACTCGAGAAAATGGTGTTTATAGATGTCTGTATGCAAAGTTAGAGGTGCAACTGTTCACATGGGAAAGACCTAACAAAAAGTACCACTGGCAATGACCTACTCAGCATAAATATTTGTGATTAAATGACCTCTCATTTTTTCACATAATAAGAGTAGCTAGTATACAAGAATCAGTCAGCGGAAATAAAATAGCATTCATGGAAGGCACTACAACAACGAGTCCACATAGAATAACGTCGCAAGTGACCCGTAAGGAAGGAAAATGGAAATATAAAATGTAAGTAGTGATGGAAAATTCAAAGCTGGGGAGGTGCCTAGATCCCTTATTGTCAAACCATTTCATCAGTCGATTCTAGTGGCTGAAATAATCCTGAGCGTAAAAGTACAAGAATAATAATAAACGAACTCACAGAAGACCATTGACATGATCCTCAGAAGACGGCTCATCAGCCAAACGATCAAAATCCCGACGCGAATTTCCGGCAGATTGAGCAGATCTTCGGCCATGGCCAGATCCCCTCCTTGTAGGATTACTGCTACCATTGTTAGTCCTCCAAGGAGGCGCAGAATTAGAATTTGCCAACTCTGCCGTGCCTCGATGCAGACTGGGGGGCAAATGGGGGCCACTGCCTGCCAACACGCCCATCTCGTCATCGTCCTCGCCATTCGCCTCGTTGATTTCGACGTTTTCGCCACCATCTCCAGCAGGGTTCTCTTCGTCCTGGTCCTCATCATCATCGTCATAATCAACCTCATCAGTGATAATTTCCACAAAATTTCGACCCCTGCGTCGGGGCGAACGAAAAACACGGAGAGGAGGAATACCAGAGAAGCTGGAACCACCGGGGAAAGAGTAGACGTCTGTCGCCACGATCTCCTCAGCCAAATCGGCAGAGAGACACATAACGTTAAGGATATCCACTGCTAGCCGAGTGCACTCATTGCGCCCAGGCCAGTTGGCGTGAGCGTAGGCGTTGCGAGCAATTATACGGTAAAGCACTGGAATAGCACCCAAAGTGTTGAGCTCGAGGATGGGTGGAAAGACTGTGGAGGGACGCATGCGTGAGACCACCAGGGCGATGAGACGGTTCATCTGCTCCGTAGTGTAGCTAATCAACTAAAAGATATTTCAGCAAATTAACTGATTTAAAAACAACCTACAATTAGCATAAAGACCAAATATGTATAGGAATCACTTTGAAACGTCCCAATGCTCAAAGTGGCCCCCATAACAATCAATGCCTAAGGGGTCTTTTGTAATCGGAAGGGTTCCTCATGTAATCACGGAAAAATAACCCGAAATACCTCCAGATCGGCTGAATTTTTATTAATTTATCGAAAGTCAAGACGGAAAACGCCAAGGGGGACGAAACGTGCCAATGTCTCCCTAAACTAAAACGTCTCATAGATCAAACTTCACCAATAACAGCAAATAGGTAGCACTGAAAAGTGAGAAATAACTAATTTCCAAGAGAAATCCACATTTCTGAGGACATCATAAGCCACAAAGAGAAACGTGGAAACGATGACTCCAGTAATCACTTAGTTGTGAGTCACGTTAAATGATGAAACTAAGCGCGATACTAAGCCGACCCACAGAAAGCACAAATTGGCCAATGAGCAAAAAGAAGTAAGGTCTCTAAGTACACTAACAAATGAGTGTATTCCGCGAACTTACCCTGCTTCCGGCAGCTAAAACCAACTTCGGTGGTTCGTCAAAGACTCCCGCCAAGGAGGGATCGAGAGAATCGATCCAACGGAGGAGACTAATGTCCAGATAACGCCGTATTGTGAGGAGACTGGCGCGCACTACATGCCATGAGGCCGTATCCTTTTGAACGTTGGTCTGATCCTCTGTCAGACGGATTGGCAACACGCAAAGCTGAAGTTAGAAAGTAGAAACACAAAAGTTATCATAGTGTAGCATGATCCAGCTTCAACTTCTAAGCGACTCCATACTAAATGTAATGAACAGCTAAGAGGAATACGCAACATGGACCACGAGATATAAAGCCGTAATGGTAATGCAAGACCTGAGAACTACTTAAAAAGAACCAACCGACGGGAAGGCATTTACATGACCCATACGATAAAGAGTACCACGCTTCTGCATGTCGATGGTCGTACGAGATGTGAGTAAATTCCTTAATGCAACGAAACTGTGCGAAACTGTGTGAGATTAACCATTCAGTGATTATGGTAATTGTAATAATTCAAGAATGCTGCTTTAAATGGCTATACAATGCGGAGTCAAAACAATTTCTCGCATGTGTACAGTACAAAACTTCATGCTTCACGGAGTCTAAGCAGTCCACTGACAAGCAAGCATTGCAGCAGTAGGAACCTGCGAATTCACTACCAACGACATCGATGTAATGGGGTTCATCAGGTCAAATCGCGTGAAATAATTCTCTTCACAGAGTAGCTCAGGTGTGGTAGATCTGAGCGTTAATAACGTTTCACAGAACTGAAGATAGGAAATGAACCTGCTGTCGGGTAATAGCTTTTCATGTTAAGGACCTAAATGGTCCAATCGAGGTTCCAGAAAAAACATCACTATTTTACTAAAGTTGTGACTGACAGTGGTTCCAGTATTACCGACGCACGGATTGTACCACATCCACAACCCCGCCCCATCGCCAGTAATGAAGACCATGACCCTTATCGCTATGCCTGGTTGAACCGACTTATTAATTTAGAAGAGTTGAGAAAGAATGCAATGAAAAAAAGGGTATCTAAACTGTTCACCAAACGGCAGCATTCGCATTCCAAAAGCATGCTAGCTCTTCACATCGATTACGGTGCATTTCATGGAATCATTAAAGAACGAACTCTATCCGCAAAGTAGGGTGATAACGATGGCCATAGTTCGGGGAATTTCACAAGACCACACTTGTAAAATGTAATTTCGCCTATTATTTATGGAAGTTACGAGGAAACGCGTTCATCTTACTACATCAAGGGCGCTACAAATGACGTCACGTGGCACCACGTGACTAAAGATTTCCCCAATGTTAGTCTTGGAACTTTACTTTTCAGAGGTTCTGAACCACGAAAGCCAAATAAGGACAAAGAGGAGATAGGAAAGAGGCAAAAAAAGCACTCACAGCATTGAAAAGATAGCGAAGACCATTGCGTGCAGTGAATATCCGGAAAAAGGCGCCATAACAGAGGGCAATGTTGAGAAAGTAGAGAGCATAACAGCGCGCCGAGGGATGTGAACACTCCACTAGCCACAAAGCGTACGACATCAAATCCTCCAACAACTTTGGTCTAAGAGTACACATCTACCAAAGAAGGAAGGACAAAAGATATTTATACCACATTACTTTTAAGCGTAATTCATTTGCAGGATTCGTTTATTAATCTCCAAAAAACTGCACTAAAGATGTTATAACCTGTTACCACCGCCAACTAACAGTAATTTTTGGGCTTGAATATCGCATTAAATCTCGGGTACTATCTCCGATGCTTCAGTACACGATCTATAAATAGAAAGCACTTTAAGAGCTTCTGTCATCGAAGCAAAGATTAAGCCACAGTTATTAACTGACGTGCTAGGATTGGCCCTTCCTCCAGATTAGGCAGAATGGAGCAGTCTTAGTTGCCAATGGACCGACTTCAATAAGGTGGCGGATAGCTTCACTCATGTCACCTGTTATGTGCCTGCTGGTCCTTTTCCTACCTTACAAAAATGCCACTTTCAGGTTCGAAAGCCTCAAGGTTTTGCGCTCTAAAACGACTCATTCATAGAACCGGACTACAGCCTTAGATCCATGAGACTCTTCTTACGTAGCATACAACCACTCCTACCATTAGCATACTTAAATAGTAAGGAATGCAACCTTTCAAGGGACAGGCGCTTGACCCATTCCACGGAAATCAAATCCTGTTACGTGTAGGACACGAATAAAATTATTAGAACCGTCAAATATAATGACACACCCTTTCCATGGCGTCTTCGAAGTACGAAGTGTAATACATCACTACACCAACAGCAGTAGCAGCAACTGAAGGTCTAGGCACCTTCATCAATAATTCCAATCCCTCTGACTCGACAAAATCTAGATGGATGCACCGGTGACATAGGAGATTGGCCAATAGACGTAGTGCCTCAAAAGTGAGACGTACGTCACGCGATGAGTACTTTGGCTCTAAGAAAAGGTAGACGTATTTCAACACGCCTCCGTCGTACATGAAGGGCATCATCTGGAAAAGAAATGGCGGTCACGAATACTTACACCAGAGAGATAGAAATGAAGCATTCAAATACATACGTCTTGATACTCCGCTAAAGATGTGAGGTATGTCATACAGAGTCGCAACTTAGTTTCCCAATTTAGCGGTTCCAAAGAGAAGGAACCCAACCGGCGGCTAAAGTCTCTGTCATTATTTGGGGTAGGATCTAAACACTCGAGTAAAAAAAAATTCGCATGATCCTACGTTGAGCGATGTCCTGATCGAGGGCTGTCGTGTAGGTCGCCATTCTTTCAAGGACAACGGACACCTGAAGAGCTACAATAATTTCTATGAGACTTACTAAATCAATGTTCCGCTGTTTTGTAACGAACAACAATTCCGCGTTGTCGAGGATGGAACCAAGAATGAGAAGAGCATAGCAATTAGTTGGTTCGGCATCACTGAAGGCAAACTTGTACAAGGAATTCACGGTACTGTCCTAAATCAAACAGTATGGAGTAACTGAGAAGCGGAAAACAAATTTTACCGTTTCCGAAACTGTTACCGAGATAGTGACACCGAGTTGGATGCAACACAGAAGACGAGCTGCAGCTCGAACAGTGGGATTTTGGGGGTCATCGCTGCAGCAGAGATATTCTGTAAGACGATTAAAAAAGGTGTCGTGGGCGGAGATAAGACGCAATAGAAGTCCAAATTCGCATTTGCTTTGGGCTCGCAGGGGATGTCTATCATCCAGAGGATCAGGATCGGCATGATAGTAAATGTTGACTTGCTCCTCAAAGAGCTCAGCCAGTCTAAATAAAAGTAGATGAAAAACTAAATGAACCTACTGAGTTAGTATTTCCACAGGGACGTATCCTACTTGATTTCGCTCGGATCGCCATTGTGACATCAACGCTTCGAAGCGTTCAACAGCCAACGTATCCTGAGTGTCTGACATATGTACACTGAAAGAGTAATTGTTGTTTTCAAGATCCCATTAACCAAGAAAAGTAGGAAGACACAAGGCAATACAACGGAATCAATGTCAACAACAAGATTATTTTGAACCTTTCACACCTAACAAGACTAACCTCGATTGAGGTAAAATAGCTATTCCAATAAAAAGGCAGAACGTTTAATCCACACTCCAATCCATTTTTTGTTTGATAAACACAAGTCCACCCTAAATACTACAGCCTCACTGAAAAAGCCTTACTAATGATAGGTCGACAAGACTTGTCCTGAGTTCTAGATATTAAACCACAAGGCTACACGAACGTATGATCAGTAAATGCACTGTTTATAGTAAAAGGCTCCATGAATCGGAAACAAATCATCTTAATGGGAAACATGCCTACAATTGGAAACTTCCACAGAGCTTCCGTGCAGAAATGGGTTATCTTGCTCTCGAGTGATAACGCAGGCTAGAATTGACCTTTCAAATGGAGAGGGTCCCATAAAACTAAACAACAATTTTTGTTCTAGAAGAATGTTTTGAGGCTTTAAACATTAACTTTTACGGTTTAACAAAATAGAGCATTAATTAGCATAGGACAAGATGTGTTTCGTCGCAAATCTAAGAAAGTTAACTCGAGGAAGGATGTTAAACTTATTGCTTAAAGTGGTAATTTTATCCAATTTGTTCATGCAATTTTGAAGCCTTAATGAGTGACATCAATGCAAAATGCTTTAGTGGTCCACGTAGAATATAATGAGACACCGCTTGACCAGATCATCTTGATTTGAAAACGGCTGAAATAAAGTGTTGTCGCGAACCTTCGCTGTCTGCGCACGCGTTGGCGTTTCGCCCACTGTGCCAGTTTTGGTTAGCTATGCTACCGTTGCTCATAATTTGAGGCACTGGTTTCAAAAATACTTAAGATCAAACGCGACTAAATGGAATTTTGTTGTTTTTACTTAGTTAAATCACACTCTTCTTGTAGTTTTACTTGATTTTTGCTTCTTGAATGAGTATTAATGCATAAATGGGTCTTCAGTAAGTCAAGTTGTCAAATCGGGATCACGGAACTAGTGATGCTTTCCCCCTAAGTGAAAAGGCACCTCTTCAATACGGAGATCTATTTCACCTCACCAAGTTGTTCCATCAGGGCTTGAAAACTTTTGTTCTGTTCTTTTTGCCTTTTATAACGAAACTGATACCAAATGTATGGAACAAAAAGCATAAGGAAGCGCACTGTAAGATCAAACAGCTCCGCTAAGGTATAGAGCGTTATGCCGACATACAAGCCCGAAACACCACCAAGTTCGCTTAGAAGTTGAATCACTGTGTACGCGCGATCTTCTACCACCTAAAAATAAGAAGGCGTAAATTTTGCGAGTTTTCATTGCCGAAACTTCAGGAGGACAAATCTGTGTTCTTACTTGACTAACGCCTTCAGAAATGGGACTGATGTCCAGAAAAATTAGCTCCGTTGAGTTAATCTTTTGGCCGTTCAACTGTATATGCGGCGTGAAGCTATTATTCGTGCTCAGAAGTTGCACACGCTCAAAGTATGTTATGAATCGCTCAGGAGTAAAGTCTTGCTTTAGGTCCGAGGAGTAGTGTAGATGCACATGAAAGTCCCTCTGGTCGCAGCGCAGCGGACATCCTTTTATTCCATCACCGGGAATTGTGGGTACCACAGATTTCACGATCTGTGTTTACCAAATAACGTGAGTATAGATGCTTCATGAAATGAATTCTAGAGGTCTTGAACGCAGAAATGTGGTACGCTAAGGTGCATGGACTCACCTCAGCATCCGTCATATTTTCTATTTTATGAACACAGGCAATAATTTCGGGCATCTTGATGACATTGCTAGAACTCTGCTCGACATCGAGGCAGTATTTTAGCCCTATATGCCGTGCGCTGTAGGGAATGGAATAGGCGTCAGAGAAACATCCGCACTCTTTTTGGGTCAGAAGCTGCCGGAAATTTGCCAGACACGATTGTTGAGTGTACTCAAACTCTGATAATGTTTCATCCTCCTTAGCTAAAGGACGCGATTATTAGCTTTTATTTGCTATCCTTCATTGCCTTTGAAAATGGAATTTTATCCTTGAACTTTTAGAAAACTTACGTTTGTCCGATTTAAAGTTACTGTCAGACATGCGATCATGTCTGGCTAGCTGGATTTTTGGAATGTGTTTTGAGAATAGACAGGGACGCCTCTCAAGATTAATAGAGTTCAAGTCCATTGATGACAACCCAATTCTTGTGAATCGACCGTAGCGCAGAGTTAGTCCGTTGGCCATATTCTAAGGCATTTTAACGTGTTAGCAGATTTGAAGTGGTCGACAAATCGCTACAGAACTCCACAATTAAGACCAGACTACCTGTAGAGGATAATTTGGAAATGTTTTGTGCTCATGGAAAACCACATAAAATCCGTCTTTAGTCGTAAAAGTTGCTTCTAGCGAAGCGTTGGGACGCAGATTGCTCTTGTTGAGGGGTGCCACATTTGATTGCACGAGGAAGGGTTCGTTTTCGTCTAGCACTAGCAGCGGTTGAGCATTTCTCGAGCCTCGGTGCAGCACAATTTGTACTCCGTGTGTCGGTCCAGCCGGAAATGGTGGATTTCGTTTGATACGCAATGTGAAGCATCGGTAATATACTGGATGCTCAGTCACTAGAAATTGGTCCAAACAGTCTACCCCGTTTAACTAAAGATTGGTAATGAAAAAGCGCCTTTACACTTCACTACTAGATGTAAAGGGTGACGAGGCACTTTGTTTCAGGAATTTACCTCACAAAATATAACATGATCGAATAATCGTTTCCCTAGTTTCAAGGAGTTTCGATAGAACTGCCCAAGAAGGCTTCGTTTAATGTAGGCGTTAGGGGACATGTTAAGAACGTCAGGATTTCGCCACCACTTTTCCTTCGCCATGGCGTAGACTCGCTCTATTGGTGCAGAGGTTTCATTGTCGGCGAACACTTGAGCGTCTGTAAAGGGACTGTGTGGACATAATGTGATGTCTGGATACTGAAAGTCCATGTTATCATACTTAATGGCAGTGAGGATGGGATAGGCCTTGAAATGCCGAATCAGATGGGCGGTGTGAAATATAAAAAAGATAGAACAGAGAGTCACTACTAAGGAATAGTAGATGCGAGTTTTTCCTCGAGTGGTGGAGAGGTGGGCCGGTCCATGAAGCGTGGTTGTGCCAGCAAAGTCCATCCACACAATCCATCGAAGGAGACGCATGCGCGCGCGAGCAGTATTGCGACGTTGACGGTAAAACTTCTCCCTCTCAAGGCTACTTTGTGCATCGGCTAATGCGGAGGTGTTAGTGTTGACACGCTCTTTTCGGTGAAAACATCTCCAAAATACTACCATTTTAGAAAGAAGATAGCGGTACAGCTACACGTTGAATTCGGTTCACTAGAAGGTGGCGAGAGGTTTGAATTGGTTCACGTGGAAAATATGGATTTTCGACTTTTCACATTTGTGATATTCATCTCGAGGCCGCTCGAAATGTCTACCATTGACCATGTACGCAAGGAGCCATAGTTTACGTGGCGAAAACGGACTAGGTCTATCGAGTACCCCATGGACAGCTCTCGCCAGTCGAAACTGATGGACGTGACTCGAGCTACCCGCTTTACAAACCGAGTCGAAGTCGATCCCCAAGCACCAGGAGCCACATTGCACATTTTCTGAGCGGTCTGCAGGGAGAGTGGTGTGTGGGGTTGCTGATCTCACTGTCCAGAATAGAGATGTGTGCTAGCAACAACGAAATATGCATCAAGGAATGAAATAGTCTGTGCAGGCCACTAAGACGGGTAGCACATGTTATGCATTACCGTGTGCTACCTCATCTCCGGAATATTCCACAACCGCAACACTTCATTCACAGAAGGTCCCAGATTCTTTTTTCCTCTTTTGGATATAATTGATAGCAGATGCGGCCATCCGCTCGCGGGAGAAAATATTTAAAAATTTGTGCAAAAAATCCACCTCCCTTGAAGCGGCCTGACTGATGTTGTTTAGGACAACGAGACAAGCTCCATAGCACCGCCAAGACTTTGAGATTGTTGAAATAAACAGTTTTACTCCGGTTGCCCTCGCTACCTCCTCTGTGCTAAGATTCTCACCCCTTTATGGGTGAGAAATTTGGCTTGAATCAGATTTAGTCATTATTGGGACGTGGTGGCACAAAATTGCATCTCGTGAGAAAAGTAAATGAGATTACTCCAGTAAACAAAATTTCACCAAAAGCCTCTCTACGAAAAGCAGAACGCAATCTCATTTTGACTAGCCTATAACCCAGCGTAAATCAAATCAAGTCAACAGATATTTGACGCATGTAAACTGGTCTTTTAAAAGGTTAATTCTTTAAAAAAGTTCCCATAGTGCCATATTTTGCAGGCCTTAGTGTCAGAGCGTACGTGAAACCCAATGTTAACGCACCAGACTTACTGACTTCATTTTTGACAACTACCTGTATACGACTGAGGAGGGGGCTATCGACTGCAATGCAGGAGCTCGCATTTTTGCCCACCTCTATTGTTGGCCACTCAAGGCGTATTGCAGGCCTTAGCTAATAGAGTGATTGCTAACGCATCTAGAAGTGCTTCGTTTCGAAGCATTTCAAAAGGGAACAACGACAGCAAAAAGAAAGGAATCAAAACAATCCACCAGGTACGAACTTTACGAAACGAACGAGTACAACTGCGGAGACGATTTTTCTCTTGTGATTTTGAGAGTTTATGCTCTAGCGCTACTGTGCGAAAGATCATAGTGAGGTGTGGCACGATTGCTTGAAATGACATGTCCTCTTACCCCTCTATAGCCTTTACTTGCTCGATTTAGGTTTTGCTCAACCTAAGCATTTGGCTCATTATCCTTCGCATTTTTAATTCCATTCAGAAATCAAGTTTCAGGAGAAAAGATTTCTACCACATCACCAACTCCAAAATCCTAGCAACATACAAGCACTTATAGGTGTAACAGCAGAAATTCTATTCTGCATAAAACATACACGAGGAGATAAATGTCATTAAGAAGTCAATATGCATCTGACAGGAAAGCAAACAGCAGGTGAGTAGAGTGCTTGCACCTCCTCTCCCCTCCACCTTATGTACAATCAGAATTCTCAGACGACTACAAACCCGTGGAACGACTGGCCTCACCCTCCAATGTCGGAGTGACAGTTCTGCCAACCACTTCCACCGTCTCTGTACTACTCTGCTCTGCTGTGCTGCCCAGTTTAGCGTCGAATTCACTGCGGAAGTCTTCCACTAACTGTTCCAAAGAAGCGCCTTCCGGCGGATTCGGTTCAAAGTGCTCCGTCTCGTTGCTGGCGAGGAAATGCATAAATTCTGGCATGTGGTGTTCCAGTCTGTGTTCCATCCACTCGTCAAACAAACGACTGTACTCCGCCAACTTCTCCGCATTGTTTGTCTTACGGTAGACGCGCTGTAAGCCCCGGTAGTCATACTCCAAACCACTGTAACCGGGGCCGAAAAGATCCAAACCTACAGAGTGAGCACGAGACCAACCAGTTAACTAATAAAAATTTGCGGAAAAAAATGAGACTGAAAACTTACTGATCTGAATGGAGCGAAGATAGAGTTCTTCTGCTTTATCATACATATTCATGTGGTAGTTGTAAAGACTAGCCAGATGACCGATGCTGAGGCCTACTTCGAAATCATTAGGACCCAGAAGACGCTCTTTGATCATAATGGCTTTCAAATGCATTTCCTCCGCAGTCTGCGTGATGAAGAACAAAAATCAACCAGTGAAAATAAAACTTAAATAGTTCGTGGCAGGATCGAACATCAAGATGTTGGAAAAAGCAAATGCTTAGTTCATATGAATCATTGTTTGAGAACTATATTAGCAACAGTGTTGGCTATTCGATGGTTGGATGTCACAATAAATGCACCCAAAAGGCGTCATCTGCTGCTGATGACTAGTGCCCGCAGCTTACAATGCGACTTTGTAACGTTGCCAAAGGATGCAAGAGAGCAGGTATGAACAACTGCAAAGAGCCAATACACCTCCACTGAATAGAGAGGTAAGGCCAATTCAGAGAGACAATTAGACAAAAATGACTACAGTGTGACTATGAAACAAAGTTGTATGGTGCCAGTCCTAATAGCCCACTTTGCCTTGAATTAAATGCTTCCACTGAGGGCGTTAGGTGCTTTCCACGCACTCATTGAATGCGAAGAGTACAAAAAACAAGAAACTAGCTCCGAAGAAGGGGCTAAAAGCTCATTGTTCTGAATCGCTAGAGTAGACGTAAACAAAATCATCCACCTCAAAGCAATGAGAAACGGAAGTAAATAAAATGAAGAAGCCAAAGTTGAGAGAGACAGCTTACCTGGTTGTGTTCCAAGGATTGGAAAAGGCGGCCAAGATTACCAAAGTGTTTGGCCGTCTGAATATTCCACACACCGAAAGTCTGAAATAAGGATTCGTAAGTTGGCCTTCACATTTCAGCAACGAATCATTTGCGGGAAAAAATCGTACAGGCTTGAAGTCGTAAATTCGCAATAAAACTTAATAAGGATTGTATCACTCATTAGTGCTACTTATCATGGGAAGTTTATTTAAATGAAACAGGTCAATCCAATTGTAAGCAAACAATTAGACTTACCCTTTCGCATAAATCCAGTGAGAGTAAATGCAGGTTTCTGGCATCCATGAGTTTCGTGTGCATTACATCTGGATTTCCATCGTCAATTGCAATCTCCTCCAAGATGAGAGCTGCAATGGGGGTGTGGGAGTCATCGCTGCTTCCCACTCATGCCAAAACCAAGCGCCTCTTATTTTTAGTGAAAAGTGCACAGCCAGAAGCGCTTCTTTGTTCAAAGTAACCTACCAAGGGAGCTCAGGTCGTTCTTTGTTGAAATTAGTCGAACACTGATCCACTCACCCTTACTTTCAATGTCTACTGCTCAGCAACCCCTAACAGGAACTGCAAGAATGAAGACTGAATATCATACTAGCTTTCGTCCCTTATAATGTGGATTTATAAGACTGGTTAATAACTTCTCCATTTGTATGATACACACGATACGAAGTGACTAGGGTGAAACGAAGAGAACAGGCAAATTAAAGAAGAGACCGAAGTCCTTTCAAATTTTTCCTTGAAATAAAAGTTCACTATTCTAAAGCTCAACGACACAAAGACCATGAATAATGAACTAAAAAACTCCATCCAAATTCTACTCTCCTTGTGATACCTTAAGCATGCTTTGTTCTGCTGTCCCTTTGTTGAGGCGTTATTTGACTCACACCACCATCTTACATAAACCCGATTATTTATCTTAGTTAGCTAGGACATTTGCACTACCAGCATGGACTGTTATAATGTGCAGCAGGCATACCTCAACTATGTACGCCTGAAGATGTATAAATTTTGCTATTTTGTTCGATCATATTGAGTAATGTCAAGCTTATTCAGTTTATTCAGTCATCCACCAATTTGTGCGAAATACGAAAGTTCAAAGGTGGAAAGTTCCACTTTTATAGTAGCTTGGAGGCCGATAAATTATTAAGTGGCACTCTCAAGGAGAGAGCACCAGTCGCTCCATCGTCAACCCCCTTCTCAAAGGCCAAACGCAAAAAGGGCCTTAGATTTCAACAAACACCAATGTTCCACAGGCTTTAACAAGCTCCGAAATTGAGGTGAAAGACGAATAGAAATGTATACAGAGCAAAACTGACGAAGAGGAAATGCAAGATGAAAAAGGGAAATGAGAAGGTTAGCAAGCTAACTCACCTTTAACACGGTTAGCTGAGGCCGACTGCATGCAAGACTGGTGCCCGAGCAGCTTCAGCGTATCGATAGCCTTATCAACGCAGCTCAAAGCAAATTCAAATTCGCCAGAGGTGTACTCCAGTACGTAGTAGGCATAAGCCAAATCCTCCAAAGCCAGTGACGCCGACACGCTCAATCCAGGCAGACAATCCGACACCATTGAAAGCCCAATCTGCAGAGTGGAAAGAATTTTATCAGGATATAAAATTCAGACCAATCAGTTAATAGTAGCCGATCATCATCTTAATAAACGTCAAAACACCTTAGAGAACCACCCGTGGATAAGGTTCAGTGGATTCTCCAAATTATGAGTAGCAAGCAAAGCTTAGACCATCATGATTTGAAACCGAAATTCACACCAACCAGAGACACAAAGCACCCTGAACCCAAGCTCGGTAAGCCCTCGAATCACTAGACGCTGAATCTTGTTTCATCGGATAGCCAAAATGATCACCAGACGCATAGCAAAAAATTAGATAAATTCACACCCATGGATGTTGGGAGGTTACTTCAAGTCTCTTGGGACGGAATTTCCAGAACTTGATTTAGAGAAGGATGGCCAATTGAGCGAAAAACTTCAAGTCTTCCTGAAATGACAGCTGATTTAGTAGATACGAAGGACCCAAGGTTCGGTGCAACTAGGTAGATGCCTGGAAAAGTTACTAAAGATAATCACTGACAGCTTTTGTGTTGTTGTGCATTTCGTCATTCAATTTCCAATGCTATCGCATAGACCATTGTTGTCGAAATTGGCAAACAGCAACTGGTGGAATACATTTGACTGTATTTCAAGCTGCTTAACGTCACTTGCTTCACTGATGCCTTTTTTACTTTTGCTTCCAGGCAAGAGTTAGCCTCGTCCTCCTTATTACATTCGCTTAACTAAGACCGCAACGCAGCTCAATTTGATTAAAAACACTTTCCTCTCTATCTGCTTCTCTAGTCTTTAAAAAGAAAGTCTTAACAGTCATTAAAGTAATTAAAAAGTGCTCTACGGACGTTCCGTTATGCCCACGGAGTTAACTATTCATTAATCCAATTGGCTAGGCAAACAATGCCCCACAGCAAACACATTTTAGACTATCGCCTTGGTGTGCTCTTTGACAAAATACAGACCAGATCGAAAACTCGTGACGAGCGCCGAAAGTGCACAATCTGAAAGACTCAGAAGCCGTATGATTAAGCGTCAACACTCAATCCGCCTAACACCTTCGCCACAAATAATCGCGTCAGGAAAATCGCCAAACAATGCTTGCAATATTCAAGCTAGTCAATTCAAATATCGATGTTAAGCAAAAAATAAGAGTACCATCTGGACGAGGACACCATAGCTCCAACCGTGATGCAATTTAAGGGTAAACAATCGTTTACAAGGCGATCAGATACACCAGGCTCATATATAACGTGTCGCTTATTCACGAAAAGTCAAAAAATAAAAGAATAATTTTCGATGATCTTAGAACTATTGAGCTACGGCAGCATTTATTTCGCAAAAAAGGAAATGTTTGCCGAGAAACTTATTGAGATAGAGAAGGAAGGTGGGAGAAGAGCATGGGTTCTAGCAAGGTCAACTGGACAAAAAAAGAATGAGTCCAAAATTACTGCAGACACTTGACTTGGTATCAAGGCAGGAAAACAGATAAGCCCCATTTCGCAGTCATTTCGGCTTCCAGAAACCACTAGCATGATCGACATTACTAATCATCCCACCTCACAAAGGAGTAGGATTTTGAAGCACTGAACAGGGAACACATCACCAAACCTGCCTATTATTAAATAAGTCAGTATTACTGAAGCAATCCCAACGCTGCAATAAAAGACGGGCTGCCATAATTTTTGGTACATCTTCATATACCTCCGCAATTCATGTAAATGTCAAGTTCTCTGCCTATCCTACGGTACATCACAAATCCGAAAAAAAAGTAATTTATGCGGATCACGGCAAAGTGCGGAAGGGTGTAAGACAGAGTTTTCCCAGGTTATGAATCATGGCAGATTTCGCATTGGCCGTCAGGTCTAAGAAGAAAACTGATAAATACAAACACATCCGAACCAGAGAAAATGGATCGTGGTTACTGCAAAATCAACCACTCTACCTTAGTGAACGCATTTACCAGAAATACCAGAAAACGGTCTTTGAAAAGGAATCCGAACAAATAAAGCAAAAATTGAACAAAAACAATGACAGGCTAATCAGGAAGCAAATAATAACAGTACGAAGCTTACTCGATAGAGTTCAGCAGCTTTTGTGGTGTTATCAGTATTAAGGAGGAGACAGCCATAGTCGAGGAGAATGTTGGCATAGAGAAGGTTGTGCGAACCCAACTTTTCTCTGTAGTTAAAGTGGCAAAATAAAGGGTTTCTGATAATTATTAACAGATAACCGAATGATCCAATCCTAATTTTCCGCCTGCTACAAGATATGTTAAAAGGGCGCACCTTGAGGCTGGATCCGAAATTCCTTCTGCATAATAAACCTCGTGTACGAAAAAAGGTTCCAACCAACCTGGTGAACTTGGCCAGCCACTTGATAATCCTCACACCGAGAGCATACTTCCTCTGAATGATGCAGATACGACAGGCTAACCGTAACACCTGAACCACCACACGAGAGGTGCACGGCACCACCTTGATCTGCTCGAGGGCCAACATAGCAAAACGAAAGGCGAGGCGGTAGTTGCAGAGTGCATAGTAGAAAGTACCCAGTTCCGCGAGTCCAAATGCCATGCAAATGGGTTGGTGAGGTAGAGAGTCACTAACACTAGAAGTGATAGTGAGTGGTACCGACAAAAGATGGACCAGCTCAGTATCATCGCCTTCGTCTTCATCCTCAGCTTGTACTTCCACCGGAGACACATAATACTGCCCACAATCCTCATCCCTCCTGCGCTCCAGGTTCAGAGCGTCGACAGAGAGGGCATCAACACTGTCTATGGTCTCGGACTTCTTGCTACACACCTCAGACTGAGTTCTCCGTGCCTGTTGTAACCCAATATACGCCAAGTAAATAGTTGTAAGAGAAAGCGATATTGGTCGAGTAGTACCTAACGAATAAGGGAATCTCAAGAATGTTAAGGACCTCGGTCTACGGGCGTTTGGTGTGAAAAAGGAGAAATTGTTAAAAGGTACATGTCTACTGGTAATAGCCAACTACTATCGGACACAGACATACTTGGGGCGTAAAGGAGAGCAGAATTAAGAGCATGCAGCGGAACACAATGGTAAAATATAAATGCCATTCATGGATCCCGCGTGGAGCTGCAAAAACTTGCCATAACCTTTAAGATCAGTTATGGAGGGAATAGCACTTCCCATAATACCATCGACCACACAAGCGCGCATAAAGATTGGTTGTTCGCAGTGATTGATAACAATAATTGGAACCGTCGCCATGCCAGCTAGTCAGACTAGTCGTCTGACGGTGGCAGAACATTTTAAGTCATGGAAAATAAAATATGCCAGTCCACCGTTGGGAAATCGTGAAGAGAGCAGGTAGAAATAGGAAATTCGCATACTTACCAAAGACTTTCGATAAAAAGCCTACAGGCATAAAGATTGACGGCAAGGATAACAAATTTATGGATGTGTGAGTGATTGAAAAACACGTAAAAAGCACTTCTGTCGTTAAAAACCACATTAGAAATGTTCCTCTTGCCAATAAATATCGATCTTGGCTAGAAATTAAGCTTAAATGGCAAAAAGTCATTCTGGCACTATCACTGTGAACGGATGTTTAGGAAGCTAAAATGACCAAGTAACCAGTTCTCAGCTGAATCACCACCAGTCATACCAGTGAGGCTTCCAGAATGAGATCAAAATCTGAGAAAAAATAACCCGAAAAATACATACTGAAGAAAATGGCACTTCAAAAACCCAAAAACTTACTTTGAAAAAATCAGACCAGGGGATGGCGCGAGCATAACAAAATAATTTAAATAGCAGCAAACCCATGCAATTGAGATAGAAATGATAAAAAGTATACAAATGAGAGACAAATTTGCAAAAATAGAATGTATGGTATTACAAAACAGTTCTGATTGGCATTCAGACCTGTAATATGCTAGCACAAAGGCTAAGATGGAGTAGTAGTTCAGCAAAAAAATGTTTGCAAGATTTGACCTGAGAACCTTAGGCACTAATCGCAGCAAATCTGACACCACTTAGTATCACTCCCAACGAAGCGAGTTTAGTTGCACACATGTGAAACTTTCCTAGAAAGCAAAACTACAGCATCTTGTAAGTTTACAGCGTTCTATTTTTGCCCACACAGTGCATCATAAAACGTGAAGAAAGAACGCCCCTGGTATTCAATCAAAAAAGCAACATCGATTTCAGTAGAAAAACAAATAGGGAGCCTCTCATTATTGTTGGGAATAAATATAAGGAGGGTAAACTATAACTAAACTATCAATAGTCCACCAGTTCAAAGAGTGCTCCAAGATGAAATGATATGGACAAACTTGTACACATTACACAGCAGCTATAATTATATCAAAATAAAAAAATAAGACACGATTAGAACCTTTCCTACGGCTCTAACCACATTTTTAGTTATTCAAACTCTCCACGACGCCGCCAATATCCTTCATTGCCAAAGGGAAATAAAAATGAACTCCACATCAACAAAGGGATAAAGGTAAGCAATGACGTCTTAGTGAGCTATTATATGGATGAGTTTCCACTATCGGTGTTATCGACTGCTACTTAAGAAAACTTACGTGTTACCTTAACGCATTTATTGACGGAAACCTGTAGATCGCAAATGCCGTCAGAGATGTACAGAAAAGGAATACAAATGAGATAGTAGAAGATAGCATTACAGAGACAAAATCAAGAGTAATGGATTCTATCTTAGCCCACTCGTCTCAAAAACACGACTTCTAAATTGAGCGCATTCCTCCAGCTGAAATCCAGATCATGCAAAAGCGACAAGTACACTCACCGAACAGGATGAAGAAGGAGAATCGCCAGCCGAGGGATCAGGTGCATGGTAGATGATCCTCGCCATTGTTCCTGGTGAGAATGAGAGCGTCGAAAGGCCACGCCGAAAGCCCGAATTATTATCGCCCCGTGGTAACGAAGCCAGCAACTGTTCCTCACTGGACCTGTTTGAAGTGGCACTCAATCCCAATCGATTTATCCGCAGAAGGACTTGAGGAGCCGTCTTGTAGAGGATGTCCCGATGATCTGGGTCCAAATACATGGCGTAGGCGTTCATTGACTGAAGCATACTAAACCAAAGGGAATGTGGTCATAACCTAAAGCATTGACAGTAAACTAAAGTAGTCAAATGTTTACGGTACACAGCGATAATTATTTTCAACGAATAATTTCTAATGCATCGAATATTTAATGTGTAACTTACACACAAAGAGCCTCATACTCCCAACGAATAGTAGTAGTTTCGAGATCAGGACTGGCGATGGAGAAGGCATGAACCGACTTGAAGATGGCGTAAGAAGCGCGAAACGCGTGGACGAATTCGGAGGCATCATAAAAAAACTTGCTAACTTTCACGCAGAGTTTGACAGTAGAGAGAAAGGAGGAAAACTCCTTGGAGCAGGTTCTCAAAGCCTCTTGAACATTTTCAACCAGCCGGTCGGAAATCGGATGCTGTTGCCAAGGCGGATCAGCATCGCTATCAGCTGAAATCACATGTGAATACAATTCAACCAAATATTTTCTGACAGACTCAAAGTTGGTGATGAGCAATGTTTCACAATTACTCACAGATCCATGTGTGTTGCATCCAGGAGTAGATGAAAAGCTGCTCATCTCTAAATGTAGCTGATTAAAATCCAAAGGCCGTTTACCTGATCGAGTCATACAGAGCCTCAAACACACGCAAATCCGAAAGAAAATCATGGACAACTTTAACACTTTCAAGCGCACCTTCGTGGTGTAAAAAACTACAATGTACCATGGGAAACCAAAAAACAAAAAAATTCTAGAAACTATACATAACTACCAAGCGAACTTACAGAAAGGATCACAAGGGCTAAATTATCAGGCAGTTTTAACACGCTTTCCAGACCACCAGGTAACGCTCTGTTCAGTGACAAATAAAACGCACTGAGGGACTGAAGTGAGGGACCGCGTGCCGTAAAACGTTTAAAAAGTCTATGGGAAACCGGGCAGCATTTGATGTGACCGTAGAAGGTGTAAACATCTTCAATAGTTTCAAAATCGTCTGCTTGAAAAAATGTCCGTAAATCATCCACGCAATCGAAACCCAGCAGCTCCTTTAGGTAAAAAAACGAGTCACCAATTTTTTGAAAGAGTGGGTTGTCGTCTTCCAAATCGTAAACCGACAAGGAATACAGATCCGAAAGAGGAAAGCTTAATTCACCACTCATAAGGTAGACTTCCGAGTTAAGTGGTATCAGAAGGCTAAATAACCGCAGCTGGAAATGCTGCTGATGGTGCAAAAATTTAAACACAGAAGGACAAACAATAATAAAAACCCAAATATTGTTGTATGCTTTTGCTGCGTACATTATGTGTTATCATAAAAATTGCATCTGATTGTATAAATCATACAGGGGACACTGAATGGCGAGATATACTAGTTTAGCTAGCTATAAGCTTTATTATGCTCTAAATTATGATAAATAACTTCACTACTGTAATGAGCTGGCGTTAAAACTAAGTACTTAGCATTAATGAAACGCCCTGCAGCCTTTTATTTTGTAGAAGACGGTATTTAGATAGGCTGAATATATGTATTCTGGGAGGATAAGGATAGATTACACCTTTGTCAAGCCCACAGGGAAGGCTCACGTGTACAAGAGCAAGATTAATTCTAAAGCGAATTTTAGTTATTAGGGACCCTCTTTTGAGCCCCTTTCTTAGCGCCGTGCCAGTCATGATAATGTATCTGATGCTACAATGCCACATCAATGAGCCAGCCGCGCCAATCATCAGCTTTCATGGGATTGAGGAGTTACACTTGGTAGCCCCAGCAGCTCCAACTGGATCTAAGGCTAACTTCGATCTGACTGTCGGAATCAGTCCTACACGCACCTATTGACCAGCATTTGCTTCCATGGCTAGAAGAGACTGAGCGTTTCGAGATTTCCTGCCTGCTGGAAGAAGGTAGTGAATGTAGCTGAATACCTATATTCCAAGGAGAACGAGAGGTAAGCCCATGAGTACAAGGGCCAGACAAATCTTAAAGTAAGCGCCAGATATCAGCTGCTCACCAAAACAAAGCATTACATGACGGGATCAAAGGGAGTCTCTTATATGAGGGCATCTGCGGTAGTGTCATATCCAGCATCTATACGCAGACGTGGTAAGAATAAGTAGGATACGAGAATTCTTCGGATGATTTTACGGCAGTGTTCCTTCATATTTAATGGATTATCTCTGGGGCACATAAAATAGGAGCCAAAAGCGGACTTCATTCTCAACCCTCCTATTGTGAAGAATTAAGACAATCTCCTGCCCGCAGTGTGTGCC
Organism: Hydatigera taeniaeformis; assembly: GCA_900622495.1. Taxonomy (NCBI): domain Eukaryota; kingdom Metazoa; phylum Platyhelminthes; class Cestoda; order Cyclophyllidea; family Taeniidae; genus Hydatigera; species Hydatigera taeniaeformis. Next base: position 1,125 of record UYWX01020573.1, on the reverse strand, counting down.
TTTCCCATGCATCGTAGATACGACACAAACCAGGTTCAATTTTAGCTGACTTCAGTGTAGCTGTCCGGGACTTCCCACCAGACAGAATAAGGCATTCGGTTAGGCTAAATGAGTGTATTCTAAGGGATTGTGAGAGGATTAGACCTTGGCTCATCCCGAAGGCGGGAAACCGCCAGACATCAGGTTTTCGCATAAACAAGATATTACAATCAGTTACGATAATTGGGTAAGTAACGCAAAGTACCTAAATGATCGCCAGTCATGCAGGTAGACAAATAAACAAGATATTAGAGTATCCTAAGTAGAATGACCTAACCAATGCCGCCACCCAAGACGTGGAGCTTAAGTTTTCCATCTACCACCTTACGGAACGTATCTGCGGAAGGCGAGAACCCAATGAAATGCTGCGCCAGCAATAAACAGTGCGAAAACCTTTGATCCCAGCATTATAGTTCGCTCTTAGCAGCTTCGATTGGCTCTAAGGCATCGTTCCAATAGTTTTATGATCCAAAATTCAAAACTGTCGACTATTACTTAAGTCCATTGGTACTCCTTAAAGCATTGGTCTTAAGTAAAGTTGTGTATGGTTGGGATACTTTAAAATAATATATTCCTGGATAATTCATAGCAAATGTCACTATGAAGTTAATGCAAAATACAGAAATTGTAGACCACATTGCCAGCCCTCTCAATGTGAAGGCTCCCTCTATCTGTCACCAAAGCATATGCACTTCACTTGCACTACAAAGTTTGCCATAATTAGTAAAAAAAGTGGAGCCGATTTCCTACCTGTAAAATGGTAAGTAGCGAGCTTATATTACGCGTAAACCTAAAAATCCAGACAGGAAGGATAAATCCAGACTTTAAAGCAGTGCAAAAGGCAAAAATTAAATAACTTGAAGGCAGCTGCCATTGGGACGCGAAGTAACACAAACAAAGCCTTGTAAATTTTACATTAAGATGTCAACATTCAATTAAGAAATGCAATGGAAAGTTATGAACAGAAAAGAGAAAAAAACATTTATCAGTGCTTATAAAAGCGCAAGGGAGTAAAGCAAAAAGTCAGTCAAAATGTGGTGTGTTTGCTATTTTCGTAACTGCACGACGCAGCAGAACAGAGGGACC
>UYWX01020572.1:6685-28912 GCA_900622495.1 Hydatigera taeniaeformis | reverse complement strand
CGTCCTCTAGGGAGAGTTTATTCCAGTTCTGCCATATTTGCTTGGCTCTCTTGCTCGCCAACTTCATTTCCTCGACTGTGGGCTTTGTTGAGGACGTCCTTAGTCTTTCATAGAATAAGGCTGTGTCGGGGTCGGAGCTCTGCGTGGTTCTCCAGTAATGAGAAGTAGGCTCGCTCAGTAACAGCGCGTCCGCATTGCCGTGAGAGCTTCCTTTCCTGTATTGCACTATAAAATCATATTGTTGCAGCTCCTCATACCACTTTGCAACCGAACGATCGATCTCCTTCACCGTCTTCAACCATGTCAGTGCTTGATGGTCGGTCCTCACAACGAATTGTTTTCCCATCAAGTGGTACTTAAAATGTCTGACCATAGTATAGATAGCGAAAAGCTCCCGTTCCGTCGCACTCTTCTGCTTCATCTTTTTGCTGAGACGTGAGCTGGCATGCGCGATCACATGTTCTCTCCTGTCCTTGTCTTTCTGGGATAGGACTCCACCCACCGCCTCGTCGCTTGCGTCTGTATTCAGCACGAAAGGAGGGGCCTCGACATTGAAGTTTGGTAGAGTCAAAATCGGTGCGGCGCAGAGAGCGCGCTTCAACTCCTTAAACGCTTCTGTGTGTTCGTTCTCCCAACGAAACTCCTTTTTGCCTGTTTCTCTGTCAACTTGTATAGGGGACTCGCGATATTGGCGAAACCTTGTACAAAACGCCTACAATAGTTTGCCTAACCAAGGAAGCTGCAAAGTTCCGTTTGATTTGTAGGTGTCAGTCAAGTCCTTACTTCTCTTGTTCTGTCTTCGGTGGTTGATATCACGTCCGCAGAAATTATGTGTCCCAGAAAAGTGACCGACTTTAGGAGAAAATCGCATTTCTTCGGATTCAAGGTCAGACCTGCCTCCCGAAGTCGATCCACCACTAATCGGAGATTGGAGTTATGTTGTTTGATGTCTTTCCCGAAAACGAGAGTATCGTCCAGGTAGATAATGCAGTGCTTCGGGCATAGGCCACGCAATACCGTCTGCATAAGAGACTGGAAGGTGGCTGCTGCGTTGCAAAGCTCAAAGGGCATCGTTTGGAATTCGTATAATCCATTTGGCACAAAAAAGGCTGTTTTTTCTCTATCCTTCTCCGCTACCTCCACCTGCCGGTAGCAGGACTTCAGATCCAATGTCGAGAACCACTTCGCTCCTTGGAGAGTATCCAACGAGTCGTTAATGTGGGGTAGGAGGAACGTATCCTTCTTCGGTACTGTATTGAGCCTTCTATAATCGACGCATAGGCATAGGCTGCCGACATTCTTTTTAACAAATGCGATGGGTGAAGCCCAGGGTGACTGAGAGGCCTGATAACGTTATCGCGCAGCATCTCGTCAATCAGTCGATGTACTTCGTCTTGTAGAGGTGGCGGTATGCTTCTAGGGGGTTGCCAGAACGGTTTGGCCTCACCCGTATCGATTCTGTGTTTGACTATGTTCGTTGGTCCCAGTTTCACTACCTCCCAGGAGAACATTTGAGCGTAATTCTTCTGGAGTGAGTGCAGTTCCTTCCTCTCAGCTTCAGTAACCTGTTTTAGTCGAGCGCAGAGATGGTTTAGATTTGCCCCAGGGATGGCGAGGGCAAAGAAAAGGGATTTGCATATATCATCTGCGCCTTTCCTTAGTTTAGGGATCGAACATTTCTTCTTGGACCATCGGTGAGTTTTGGGCATGCCCGTGTCGAAGTCCATAACTGCTCAGGATTGGTGTAAAAAGTCGGCTCCTAACAATACGTCCCAGGCTAATTCTGGGCAGAGCACGAAATTTACCTCCCAGCTGTTATTCCCAATTGAAATTCTGATAGATGCTTCTCCTGTTACGGAGATTGCTTTTCCTTCTGCAGATCGTAGTCTAGTTGTCAGTGGGGTAATTTTGGCCTTGTTGAAAACCATGGCAAAAGCCTGTGGATTTAGTATGGAACGGGTTGCCCCCCAAGTCCAAAAGAAATACGCATGTGTGACCTTCTAGTTTGCCCCGTAAATGCATAAAGGTAGAACATCGTGTGAGAGTTAGACAAGACAAAGAGAATTGTGTCTTACTGTGTGTTGAGGAGTCGGTTCGGAGCGCACGCCGTTGTTCGCCGGTAGGTCGTTTGTTGAGAGTCCACGGGTGAATGCGGGCCTTGAACTCGGTTGAGAGATGTAACTCTTGGAGCTTGGCTAGTGCTGCATCGATGAGGCGGCTCAATCTGCTAGTCTTCATCTGCACCAGTTGTTCTGCCAAAGCAGGTGGACGTACACCCCTTTCGAACTGGGTCGCTATCCAAGAGGCAACCCACAGAGGACAGCAATCCTTGAATGCCTGTTTGGCTAACGCCTGGAGATTCCCTGCAAGGTCTTCATCACTCTCCCCCGGTTTTTATAACCGGTGGAAAAAGTCTGAAGCCAGAACTGCTTTCTTCTGGAGGGATGCTAATTTGACAAGGACCTTACATCATTCTTCCATATCTGACATAGGTCATAGGTCATGGCGCGGAGTAGCAATGGTACTCGCCGACCAGGCTCGTAGAGTTCGAGATCTGCCTTTGTAAAGAAAAGCCAGTCATCGAAATCAGTGCCGTCTTTGAAGGGAGGGATGTCGACCGACGCTGCCACCAGTGTAGTTACTGCCTGCCTACCCTCTGGTCCCTGGTTCTCAGACTTTAAGAGGAAGTTGGTTGTAGATGATTTATTAGGCATCGTTGTTAGGAGGGCTAGGGAATGGGATACAGATGAAGTGAGTAGGAGATATCACGCTCCAAATTGGTCCCGACTTCTCACCAATAAAAGTCCACTTAAATAAGCTAGAATATATTACAATTTGTAGAGCTTGTAATATATACTAGCTTGTTTAAGTGTACTTTTATAGGTGAGAGGCGGGAACCGATTGGGAACGCGAATCACGTGCGTGAAGTCGGCGAGAAGCCTCCCTCGGTGTGATATCTCCTACTCACCTCATCTGTATCCCATTCCCCATCCTTCCCAATAGCAAATGCCCAATAAATCATCCGCAACCTACTGTCTCATGAGGTCTGAGGTTCAGAGACCAGAGGATAGACAGGCAGCTCTCGCAGAGCTAATAAGAATTAACTACCATTCCTAAGCATTACTCTGCAGAAGCTAAAAGTGAATTTATACGATGTTTAGTCATTTTTTTTGCAGCTATAATCCAAACGGTCCCAAGAACCAGCGAAGACTTTCTATGCTTAAAACGAATTGTAGAAAACAAATACGGTTACATTATTGACTATTAGGAAAGTGGCTAATTTAATGTAACCTTTAATCTAGAACCTGGTCGCATTAGCCTTTAATGTATAGCCCAAGTTCGTACGAGACCGCATCCGACCATGCTGATATATCAGCACTTTCTAGGTCTGGTTAGACCAACAGCAATAAGATCGTATCGAATGCTTTACAATAGACTTTCGTGTAACAAATCCGTGAATAGTATTTATCTCCATGTCAAACAGAACTTCCGCTCTTACGCCTCTTTCAGTTTGTGTGCTGCAGGTGCTGCGGTTACCCTCTCTGTTTCTTCCCGGTGCGACGATACTTTTATCAAGGAGGAGTCCTTGCATTCAGTATCTGCCTTGGATGCACTGATGAGGAAACCTGATGGAAGCGCCCTAGCAAATACGATCACTTTAAAGACTTTATGCTCCCTTGTTTTTTTCGATCTGACGTATTTAGTCCTCGCAGTTCTGGTAGGTGCAATGTGGTGAACAATTGCCTTAAGGGTGCATTTGGCGCGGCATATTACAATATTCGTATTCCTATACTGTTGGGTGATCTTATAAACGTCCTTGCCCAATCAGCTCATTCCCATGCCCTCTCGGCGTCTGCCCTTAGGTCACCTGCTCTTCGACTGTGTGGAATCTTTTCACTCCAGGTCAGCTCCTTGTCCAAATTAGGATTTCTACGTTCTACCTGCTCTGTGATTTTACTATAAACAAGATTCTCTCATTGTAGTCGCTATGCACATTTGCGTACATAGGCTTTCTGGCAACAGTAGGTGAGCGTGTTGCTTGTCGTCTGCGGGATATACTCTTTGAGCACGTACTATATCAAAAAGTGCGTTTTTTCGATGAACGGACATCTGGCTGGATTATTGAGAGGTGATGGTTCTGTCTGTTTGTTTTTCATTTCTTACATTTCTTTTGTTTATGTCGAGTTACACTGAAACCCGAGTTGTGAAAACTTTCCGCCTTTTAATTTTTGTAAAGCGTTTTTTGCATCAAATGAGGGGTACTCTTGTGTTTTTCTCACTTCTTGAAATGAACAGTTTTGCGGACCTTTTTCCTTACTGTTCTAGAATTACAGCCGATGTACAAGACTTTAAGAGCTCTTTCAAATTTTGCGTTTCTCAAGGCCTTCGTAGTGGAGCCCAGGCACGTTCACTTCCCCATTTGGATTTCTTGATTGCTGGAACTTTGCAGAGTAACTGCTATGACGTTTGTTTAGAATTTGTGAAGCTGACCCGCTGTAAAAGTGATAACTTTAATTCTTTAGATAATTGGATCGAGTATTGCAATGTATATGATATCACCAACACTAACCGCAGCTCTAATGGGATGTCTCCCACTCGTATTCTTCGTTGGCGGCCTGCTTGGCAACCAACTGCGTCGCATGAGTCATGCTGCCCATGAAAAGGTTAGCATTTTGTTCTTTTTAGCGCCACTCATACTTTTCATCTAAGTAGCATGTATGTTTCGGCAGAGCAACGAAACCACAGAAATTGCCACAGAGGCCTTTACTCACATTCGGTCCGTTAAGTCATTGGCGATGGAGGATCAAATGATAAAGTACGCTTGTTTCTGGGCTTACTATCACCTATTAATAATGATCACATCACAAAATACCCATTTCATTCTTTAGGCAATATCGTCAGGGAACAGAAGAAGCGCGTTGGTTGCACGAAAGCTTGGGATACGGTATTGGGTGCTTTCAAGGCTTATCCAACTTTGCAGTAAATGGTAAGTTAATGGATGTTTTCTGAGGTGTCAGTAATTCTTGTACTGCTTCTGGATTTTCGCAAGAGAATTCCTCCCTTAAGTCTAATGTCTCTCTTGCCCCTCGATGTAGGATTGGTCCTTGGAGTGCTCTACTTGGGAGGCAACTTAATAAATCGAGGCGATATGGATGCTGGTCAGTTGATGGCTTTTCTAGTGGCCGCACAAGCTGTTCATCGGTCACTTACTCAAATATCCCTCCTTTTCGGTCAGGTCATCCGGGGCAGCTCGGCTGCTGCGCGCATCTCTGAGGTGGGCTGCCTAAATGTTCTGGTTGTAGTTGATAACTTCGCGGGTTATGAGATATTAGCCAATTTTTCACAATGGAGTGCGAAATAAGAAAAGCGTTAATTCATGTCTTTTGAGCCTTTCATTTTCTAATCATTGGTATCTTAACAGCGCTGGGTCTATGTAAATATTGAACCATTTGAAGCGGTTTTGTGTTGGTTCCAATTATTCATTTGTATTTATAGTTCTTTTCGAAAATTTTGCTTTGTAAAGTGAGCAATCTCTATGAGATATCTGCAAATGTGGTTTGATAATTATCCATGTTAAAATTCAACTATGGAAGTAGATCAAACCAATTTTCGGGGAGTGACACAGTTCCCTCTCCTTACTATCAGCTTGGTGTTATAGCTCCTCTCCTATCCCCTCCCCAGTGAGGCTCCTGCTTACAAAAGTGGTCTTAACAGACTTCCTTCAGTAGCGTCTGCGGTTTCTGCTCCTGTGATCCGCTTTGAACATGTCACCTTCAGTTACCCCAATCGCCCCGGGGCTGTGGTGTTTAAAGACCTCAGCTTTGAAATTCCTGCAGGCAAAGTGGTTGCACTTGTGGGTGAATCTGGTGCAGGTTAGTTCGATTTCTTCATATCCTGTTTTCCATTGCTAAATTGAGCCAAACTAGCATAGTCTTCGTACTCGCATGATCATGATGCTGACGCCAGTTTTGCGTTACCTCATCATGAAATCAATGTAATTGCTTGGCTGGTTGGAAATAAAGTATGTTTATGAGAAACTCTCAAGTCGAAGGAAGGCTTTGGACTTCACAGATGTAAAGACACGCAATGATCACGCTAGCGAATCTCACTTGTTCCTCACAACTTATCAATGGAAGACTCAAAGCATGTTTGCGAACATCGCTTTTTATGCGGATAAGTGATGGTTGCAGCATGTGCACATGACGGAATATGGTAACTGGCACAGGCACAAAAATCATCCTTACCCTTAGATAGCTCTTAATCTTATAGGTCAAGCTTCTGATTCAATATGAGTAAGGTCATCCATGCAGTTATGCTGTCGATCTTGATTGCGCTAAAGATGGCTTTCAGCCTTATTGATGACCATCTGTTATGCGCATTTGGTTAGGTTATGGAATGCTCTATCTTGGAAGTCTGATGGAGGCATAGACGAAACTTACGCCAATTGTGAGTACACTACAATCGGGGCAGTAGGAGAGAAAGTAACGTTGACTTGAATGAACTTTTTGATACGGAAGAGCAGGATTTTATAAGTTCCACTAGTTCACTTTATGTCGCCTTGAGGCCAAAGAACTCGGTTTATCTGGAGTGGATCGGTCGCGCTACAGAATTAATATGGGCTTACGAAAGTGTGATAATAGAGCAGCAGAGAAGCGTTTGGTGGTGAATAAGCAGTATTTCAATTCCTTTTCAGCCTTTCTTGAGCAAACTTGCAAGAATTGTGGGATGCAATTGCTTAGCGTCACATATAATGAAACTGATACCAATCGTTATGCGACTTCCAAAACCAGAATAGAGATTACATTGGTTTCTAAATTTGCTCTCTACTTACCATTGGTGTCGTAGACGGTTTTGAGAATTATGGTGATCGTCTGCTGAATGTTTGTCTAGGGAATTGTGATGGCTGCGTGTGAGTGAAGGGATTCAGACTGGAACACGTAATTGTCTGAAGCCATATCTTGATAAGTTGGAAGATTGATGAGATGTATTTCAAAGAAATTGAGACGCATGGTTTCGTCCAATTTTTATTCTATCCACTGTCTACATAGGTAAATCAACAGTATTGGCTCTGCTGGAGCGCTTTTACGAGCCCCTTTCGGGCCGCATCACACTCGATGGAGTGGATATTCGTGGTTTTAGTCTGACAGAGCTGCGCGGTCGTCTGCTGGGCTACATCAGTCAGGAACCTGAGATCTTCCATAACACGGTGGAGGAGAATATCCGTTACGCCCGTCCTACAGCCACGAAGGCGGAAATTGTGGCTGCTGCAGTAGTTGCACAAGCGGATGGTTTCGTGCGAGACCGTCTTCCTCAGGCTTACGACAGTATAGTGGGTGGGGGCTCCAGTTCCAGCTCTGCTGGCCTTAGTGGGGGTCAGCGGCAGCGCCTGGTAATCGCCCGCGCGCTTCTCAAAAATGCCCCTATTCTGCTGCTTGATGAGGCCACTTCGGCATTGGACGCGGAGTCAGAATATCAAGTTCAGTCGGCATTGCAAAATGCCATGGAGGGTGGGTGTATATTTTTATTCTTTTTTGGTTTATGGTTATGAAGGCTGTTTTCAAAGATTGTAGTAGCAGTGATTGACTAATTTTTGACTTTTTGCATTCTTTTACCGATAGGGAGGACTGTTTTGATAGTTGCGCATCGACTGAGCACAATTCGTTGCGCCGATCTCATCATTGTCATGCACAAGGGTCGTATTGTCGAGGTGAGCTTTTCTATTTTCGAACTTTTTATTTTGCGGAACCCAAATTCTATCTCTTTTGCCTCAAACCTCTCAGCTTGATTTGGAGGATGTCGAGCGATAGGGGAAGTTAAGTTGCGCATTATCATTCCTAAGCGTTTAACTCTAAAAACTTGTTTGTTCCCTTCTATTCCATTTGTAGCAAGGAACTCACGAAGAGTTAATCAAGAGAAGGGGTCACTTCTACAAGCTTCTACAACGCCAAGGCAACAATAATGAATCCGATACCTTCTGATCTGTGATATTCCTCTTTCTATAATTCCTGTGTAGATCCATAGACTAATGCCCACATCCAGTAACTTTAAATCAAATATAATCATTGAGGAAATGTGAAAAACAATAAAATAGTCGATTTCATTTATTCACTGTTAGTATTGAAAAAGGTCAGGAAGCCTGAAAATTGAGCAGTAAAGGGTTCGACACCTTCAAGCTCTCAAGTTTCACGATCGCGCTCATCAGACTTCTGCAATTACTACCTCGACGGTATAATTTGGTGATTAGTCAAAGGGGACTATTGGCTCAGTAAATTTCAGTTCCATGCAGAAGTAAGTCTGTGGGAGCATACTATAAGCATTTGGAAGTGGAGTCATTTAGTAGCCCTCCCAGTGTAGTTTACATGTGGTAAATTTGGAGTAGTTTGTAAGATTTTCATTTGGACAGCTATCGTCTCAATAACATGCAGGCTTGTCTAGTCCTAACTTTCGGTTGGAGCGGCACTCGGTTTACGAAGGGCGAGAAAGAGAAGTGTGCATGAAGCTTCTGCATATGCCAGATGGCTTTTGCAATCTTACGACATGGACTACAAATTAATTAATGAGAAATGCATAGCTGTTACACATAAGTGAAACTAATTCTAGATTGCAAGAACTCTCATGAGAGCTATTAAATATCTCTAATATTGCCTATCTCAAAAGCTTTGAGGAAAGTTGATACCATGAACCATGGCCTAGACGCTATAATTGCTAATGTTGTGTCAGTAGGGTACATTCAAGAGTAGTACTATCCCCAGAAATGCAGAATGGACAGTCTGGAAGTCTGGTTGAACGGCGGGATGAGCAAAAGTAATCCTCAAAACGTTTTTTTAGTTCAGTGATGGGAGTGGAAAGGATGCACAGACTGAACACCCCCTTGTCATGCCGCATATGGCAAATCATGCACACAACTACTAGTCGGTAATTTGGAAGGTCTATTGCGATACAGGTAGTCTGATACCTAAATACAAGAAGTTGGTTTGACCTAACGTGACCTTCGATTAACTATGCTTCGCCTAAAACAGAAAATCGATTGAAATTCATGTTTACCTGTGAGCTCTCCTCAGTCTCCCCAAGGGGAATTTTGAAGGTGAGTTTGTATCATCTGATGGCATCATTACTCACATAACCCCAAATCAAAGGGGAAATTGGTGTTAAATACGGAAAGGAACTTAAATTAAATCAAAGTTTTGAGGGCAATAGGTACGGCATCATAAACATGATAAACTCTCCTTCACCGTGATTTCAGCTTGATATAGGTCAAGCGCGTAAGAAACGAAACTATTTGGAACTGCACAAACTATGCTGACAGAAAACCTTCTTTGTAGACGTTTTGCAGTTTAGGACAGCAGAAAGCACCGTTAGGACTTTGGTTATATACCCAGAAATAAGCAAGCACAGGGCACTAGTAATACTAACATAATACATATTTATTGTATTCATATCGTATCATAAGTTATTACTCGTTCATTATGTTGCACCTGCCAAAGGCATGAAAAATTAACGAACAAATACTAATGCATTTCCACGTGGTTTAGCAGTCCGGTGAATTCGGGTCGAGTGGGCACAAATTCTCTTAGAACCTCCAGGAGGGTCACGTGTTTTGCCTTTGGATGACGAAGACAGTATTCCTGATAAAGTGCGTTCTCCGTTCTCATTAGCTCCAACTCGTAGGGAGTCTCGTTGTGAATGAAATCGCATCTCTTACCGTAACGGCAGCTACCAGTCAGTTGGTATGCCCTACAGTGCTCTGTTTTGTACCTCGGATGACGAGCAGTCAGGTGGAGCTCCTTCAACCCATGCGCAAATCTGCAGCGAGCACCGTACTCACAGGCAGAATTCGGGTTCATTAGGTAGCGTTTACAAATTTCAGTCTTATAGAGACTCCTTCCAGATCCAGAATGGACACTCGAGTCAAGAGACACATTGCTTGAGTGGATGGGTGAGGAATATTGTACGGAATAATCGTCGTCTTCTCTATTCAGACTTTCCATACGACTGACCAACTGAAACTGCAGAAGTTTCTTAATCACCTCATTGGCTAATTGACTGCTGGTTACCGTAGGAACAGGCGGAGGGGAGGATTTCGCAGGGAGGGATGAATAACGAGGGGTCTGCGGGAGGGGGTTGGACACCATCTGTGACAGTGAAAGAGCCATGTTGAAGTATGGCGGGAGAAATCACCTTCCGATGACTTTTTTCGTGAACTTTATTCACACTTTCTCATTGGTCCACGTGCTGCCAATCCCACTCGCTGAAGGAGCATGTTGAGGGTGCACACGTGCATTGATCACGAAAAATCGTGGTCAATAAAGAAAATCGATATTCGGTTTGGCTTACTACGGTAGAACACTTGTTCATCAGAGAATCCGTCACATTACCCTCACAATACCGACTGCGCTTGGGGCTTGTTGGTCATCCTTGGGTCGTAATTTTGAGTTAACTGCTTCATTCGGCGTTCACAGATTCTGAAAAATCCCAATATTGAATTGAGTGAACCTACCTATTAATGCATGCGCTGCATCAAGTCCACTTTAAGTCGTTGCTTCAAATTGCGCAATACCACCACAAGACCTGGTGCCTTAATCTCTCAAGAGGAGATAGAAAGCAATGTTGACTTCAGTCGAATGAATTTTGCTGATCCAAGTCATGGCTAAGGAGATAATGTGACTCTACCTGCTCACTAAATAAAGTTACGGGATTAGCTGATTAAACAATCGACAAAATTTATACAAACTTATAAGAGGCACAAGAATGAAATGGAAAGCGTTGCGTGACTTAAAGATTGTAGAGAATTCTCTTCAAGTCGTATTTGTCAAATGGTGGATAGCTTGTAGTCTCCTTCGAACCAATGAAATACCATAATTGTAGAACAGGATCATGCAGTGTACAGCGTTAAGTCGAGCTAGTTTTCGTTCCTTATCATGCAGAGTTTGACTCAGAAAACGCAATCATAAAGAAAAGTCGGTAGCAATTAAAACCAAATGCCTTCCTACAGACGCTCGTCTTGAATGAGAGGTATGATATTGGTCATAGTAGATGAGTGACAATGGAAATATTAAAGGCGATGCTCACGATAAAAGGGGCGAACTTAGGTTGTGTTTGGTTTTATGCAACAGCAGAAGGATTCGTATACGAAAGGTAACATGCGTTTATAACTGGATAGCTTTCACATGTTGGCAGCAGCATATCTACCCTCCGGTTAATAGTGTAATACTTTGTTTATGTAACCACCTAATATCCGGCCGTTACATGAAGATTCGTGTGGTCTATGGGCAAAACTCGAGATTAATCTCCTTGTTCTCCCTGGAATGCATGTATTCAGATCCGCTCTGTCTTCCTTATTTAATAGGAAGTCTCGGGAGGCAACACTAGTGGCAGTGACTAGCGAACCTGACCTTTATTAACAACTTCTATCTTAGTATATACCGTTCGTTGCATGTATATGCGTGGTGGAGGAGGGGTATTAACATATAGGGCGAGAGAATCTGAATGATATCTACGTTTTGCCTCAACTTGTCCCTATGTTCCACAGAGAAATTATTAACAAGCGAAGCGACACCTCCATGAATCATCTGGAAAATATTGTGTTGGAATTTCCTTCCACAAAAAGACACTACGGTTCTCCTCATATACGGGACTGTGTTTGATTCCGTTTCCCTGTAACGTATCTGTTATCGACCAGACTTCCACTGTCTGATCGTAGAAACAATTGATGGCTCCGAATCCGGCTGTAGGATAGAACGTAACTCCACACCCGGTTCAAGGTTCCTCAGTCTCATGGTAGCTGTTAACTGGCGCCGCTGACTTGTAGGTGATTTCTTGCAGTACTGAGTATGTTGTGATGGCTGTCGCGGGAGTTGTACGAAGAGGAGGGTCGAGGCCGTTGCTAGAAGGGAGAGAGAGGCACCAAACATCTGGTGGTTAATTTACGGATCGTTTAGCTCTTGTACGCGTAAGATGGCACAACCGATTTGTCCTCCCTAGAGTGCAAGTTTTCGCTCCGTTTTATTTCATTTTCTTGCAGGTGAGAAGCCTCGGGGCTCTGCAAATCGTAGCATCTATATTCCTAAAAAAATCATAAACAGTGGAATTAGCAAAGTTCATAGTTGGGTTTGTAATGCTTTGTTTATGGGGCTGCTTTGAAATTCTTCTGGTCCTTGTACACGCGGGCTAACCTTCGGGCCATACACAGACCCAATTAATTTATCTCCTTGGAATGCATATGTATGGTATGTATGGTATGGAACATGATTTTTATGTTCCAAAGATTACATTAACACAAAGTAGCGAAACGATCACCGCGCCAATGAAGTTAATTTCAAGCCGAGTGATGAGTTCTACTTTCTATATATATACTTAAGTAAGAAAGGATTGCATACGATGACCTGCAAAAGCAACGATACTTGCAAGTGAGGACCACACTCAATGTATAATTTTGTAACTTGGTAATGGGAGCTATTCTAGTAACGGTAGATCCCAAGCGATTTAGTCATGGATTTCCTGTAATTACACTATTTGTAAGAAATCCAACGCATGCAATGGCCCTCAAAGGAAAATTATTTTCCATGTTTAACAGAACGGACACCTTTACAAATGAAACGTGTAAACGATTGGCTAATCCTGCCAATTTAACCTTCATGGTCAGCGCACAACGTGACTTCCGACAAGCTTGGCCCTGAATTCTATAGATATTGAAACACTCAATGCTTGGTTATGGACGTAGTCAAACAAAGTTCTTTGTATTACTCAGAAAATATGAAATGTACGCTGTTTTTCAGTTTACTAATCCTAAGGGCTATTGCAACAACCTTGGCTGAGGGACAACAGAAAGAACATGTTGTTAGCTTTTGTGATTGGCAGTACTTCCATTGCCCTTGGTAAAATTGCCTTTCCATTCTTGCGAAGTGGCGTTTGCTCTTTGTGGGTTGGTGAGTTCTTTTTGTTCACCTTTTCTATTGACACCTATTTATCAACTCTTCTCGATCTCGTTTACTTTCGGTCTGTTGACAGCTCGCAACGGCGATTTGCCTATGGGCCTCCCAAACAACTCGAATTTATGCTACTTGAATGCATTACTTCAGGCGATGTCATCCAGCCGAATTCTGGTTAGGTCTCTACGGCACAGCGCTGTTATTAAGCGCGATCGACTCCTATGTTCACTTGTCGTCGTTCTGGAAGGTAACGGTTTTGTTTTACACTTTTGAATTCATAAAGTCGGTGAATTTTGTTCTCAGCCATCTATGCCTATTTTAGGCCTTGGTTGTTCTTTCGATTATTTGGAGCAGCATAACCTCATCGAGGCTATTCTTGTTGCTCATAGAACACTGATTGATGAATTATTTTTAACTGGAAGGTGGGCTGTCAACGACCAGCAGGTACGTTTGTCCTGCCTATTCTATCAGTTCACATTTAGGGTCGTCCACTTTTTGTACTTTGAACTTTCCCCATTGAATGATGTATGTATTTTAAATAAACTGAAACTCTTCAGTTTCCTGACGACCACACTCTTGGAACTTAAATTTGACTTTATCACTCTAATAATTCCGCAGTCGCTCATCTGTTGCATCACTTTATGTTGCACGTTTCGAGTGTGCTTATGCATGTTGTAGAGCACTTATTAGCCTTGTGTGTTACCAATTTTTAAACGGTGTGTTCGTTTTCATGTGATTGCGCACGTCTTGCCTTCATTACATTGTAGATCTTGAAGGGGTATTTTCGTAACTACTTTTTTGCTTCCATCTTAAGTTATAGGCTACAGCCTGTTGCCAACTAAAGATCTTAAATAATAACGTGTGTTGAGTGGTAGGTTCGGTTCATTCTAGACCCTTTATTGCGTGCATCGCTAATTCGTCTTACCTAAGTAAATAAATCATCCCATTTTATGAGATGGTCTGCATGTCCTATGTGTGCTTTCATGTGTTTAGGGCATAGGCTAAGCTTTAATTTCCAATTTCATTGGATATTACACAGAGAGACTAATTCTGTCGTGGTTAGCATTGACTCGGCCGCATCACCGAATGATATGGAATCATTAATGGTAGTTTTTGGTCACGAATTTTCTTCTAGTTCCTTCTTAATGGTAAACGTTTACTCACTCTGATTGGTAGACATAACATTTCTCTGTGTATATCTTGATTATTGTTCATTAATGGCATTGCGAGTCTGAAGGGTACTTAATGCCTTCAAAACATTTTATATCTTTAGGTATAATGGTCGTTATTTGTCATGGGTTGTAACTTTTGTTAATGTGTTTCCTACTAAATGCAAGATTAGGTAGATTCAGCATCCGTAAATCACAAAACTCATTCCTCTTAGCGGTCTCATTACCTGTCGTGAATTAATATGTATCTAGCTTGAGTCACGCGTGTGGCACGTGTTCTTTTTTACAAAGATACTGAAACCTTTGTGGAGGCCTCTCTCACTTCAATAGACTTACCTGACTACCACTACATTGGCTGTTGGCTTTAGTTACGTGAAATACGACTATTTTAAAAGAGAATTGGTAGTAGTGAATGTATTTTGGTAAAAACGCTTGAATCGGTCAAATTAAGGTTCGCAAATTAAGCCTATTCCACTGTAGGATGTGCACGAGTTGTATGGCTTCTTTATGGACCGGGCGGCAAACACAGAGGCTAGACAGACGGTTCTGTCAGGTAGAGAGGATCTGCTCACCATCTCCCGGCTCCTCCCCTTTCCTCCGATCTCCACCAATGGGGATACGCCAGCTGCAACTGTTACTGCCGCCAATACTAGTACTGGAGTGCAGCAATTCGGCATGAGTGCCTACTTTTCTCCTCACCTTTCATCCTTCCTTTCGACCAGTTTTGTACCCAGCTCCTTTCATCAGTTCATAGTGTCTCAAATCTTTTGCGTCAAGTGCTCCTACCGTAGCGATTTGCGTCTTGTACCCGAATCTTGCATCATCCTCTTTCCCGGTGAGTTTATATGCCTATTTAATGCATTTTATTTGAATTATTTAATTTTATTTCTCTGTTGATAGAAAAATCAAGGAAACGGCACACCAAGAAAATGTCGTCTAAAGACAAAGAGTCATACCGATGCAGTGTTGAGACAATGTTGAGCGATGAGTTCTGTGTGGCAGAGTCACTGGCTGGAATCCATTGCCCTCGCTGTCATATGGAGGCGTTGCGAATACCTGAGGCGATGATAAACGATCCGTCGCCGACTGTCTCTGATCGCAGCTCCATTCGACACTTTGCCGAGAGTCTATGCCGTAACACTTGCTGTGCACGTCGATGGATTGCTCTTCCTCCCGCCACGACTCAAACAACAGCGACAACGAAAACAACGAAGTCTCCTCTTGTCATCTATATTCAGCGTGCTGTATGGATACCACTGAAGCACATCGCACCTGATACGGATGACTATGTACTGAGCTTCATCGATGGTGGTATGGTGTCAAAATTCACCGAACATATCATTTTCTCCGATACCCTTGATCTTGCGCCCTACCTTGCAACTGGATGTACATTCCATGCTCTAGCTCGCCGCAGCAATGTCAAATGGGGTGATGAAAAAAGCAAGAAAAAGTATGCATTTACCTTCTTCTTTAAAAGTGTGTAACTAAACTGTTCTTGTGACAGATCCCTCCCATATGCACTGCGGTCTGTGATCGTGCACCATGGTAACACTCTCCACGCGGGTCACTACGTGGCCTATCGGTGCTGGCCTGGGGCTGGTACTGAAGACGCCAGCCCAAAGAACTGGATCCTCAGCTCCGACCGATACGTCGACCAGGTCCCCTTTTCCCGTGTCAAGGAGTGTCAGGTACGAAAATTAGCTGATTGGTTAGGACATGAGGCGGACTTAAAGCTCAACGCAATGCTTTACTCTCATTGCAGGCCTACATGCTCTTCTATGAACCGATGGAGGAAGACACTCCTGGTGCACTCCAATTCTCCACATCCGTAGAACCCACGCCCAACGGAGAAGCAATAGAAGTGGAGGAAGGGATTAGTCTCGATCAAATTACTTCACCAGCTCAGAGAATTCATGTACTCATGGCGTTAGTATGTGGCGAAAAGGAGCTCGGATAATATCAGTCTTTCTACTTCTTCCGACTTCGCTTTCATTTACTTTACACCTCTGCCTTTCCTCTCCTACCTCTATTATTTTTAGATCACAAAACCATCGGACTTCCTTTGTTGGACGTCTCATTGATCATTGAAATCTTCGTCTCACTATGCACTGCTTATTTAGATAAATTGCTCACTCACTGATCGCCCCTCCCACCAAGGTCTAACAATGTGATAATGAATGACATGGTTTCACACTTGAGTAGGTGAAACTGCAGGGGTAGTGACAAACTCCATAACTAAGGAATTGTGTGTATGAGTGTAGAAAATAGGACAAAAATGGACTTTCATTGGAAGAAATCATGTGAATCGGTCAGTTCTATGTATTGTCGAGAGGCGTCGGATTACGATGCGCTATCGCAGTATTCTTGTGCACTTGTATCTTTGAGTGCAGGGACCGCGCGACTCCTTTCACATCATTGTGTGGTGATTTCCTTTTTTTTCCCATCGGCAGCAATCTGTGCAACCCTAGTGAAAACTTCATCCACGCCGGTCTACAATCGCAACAACTTTGCTGTCATTGCGAGTAAAAGGACTCGACTGGTCCACCGTTGATGCTACATCACAACCTCGCAACAATAGATCAGCTTCATTTTAAAAAAGATTGATGGCAAAGCAACAAAGGGTGCATTGATAAGCGAATAAGTGGGAGACATACATTGTCATAAGCTGAGCACTCCATGTATGCCAACGCGCCTATTTGTCTTGCCAGATCCTTCCCTTCAGGATATGTTGTTGTGCTCATGCTGAACCTTGCGCGAACATCGGTTCGACAGCCAACCAAGAGGATCGGTACAGTTGGACACAACGCCCTGATGTCTGGAACCCACTAAAATTATAAGTGTGCCCACTACAGAGTGGATGAAGACACTGCAAAAGGATAACCACGTGGGACAACCGCATGCAACAAACCTCCAAGTGGTCGAGCACTTTATGCCAACGCCAAAATCGGAACACTGCATAGTGATGTAGATTGTGCAATGATGCAGGGATGACCACGCACTACCTTCTATGAGAACAATTTAATTTCTTCGACGAAAGTTGTGCATTTTCATTGCCCCACTGCGGTAAATACGTGGCAAACTGATTACGCAAAACAAGAGCACATTGTACTGTGCAAGTGAGGACAGCTATGATGGGCCTTTTAGCTTATTACAAATAGAAGTTGACCTTAACAGGTTTAGTACGTTCTTAGAAGAGAGTGATGATAAGTGGATTCGATGTGCGACTTCTCACCTTTTTTGTAACGTTATTGAAGGAACCTCGCAGGTCCACGGCAAAGCACAACACGAACACTCTGATAACTGGGTAGATGATCTCTCGGAGAATTTCCAAAATCCCCTGATCTTGGCTTTCAATTATACACAGTTCATACGTATCCTCCCCCACATCTACAAATATTGAATGAAAGCCACAATCCTAGAACAATAATCGATATTAGAGAACCACCGGCTTTATATATGATTCGCAAAACTTCCCGCATGCTTTTCTAAAGATCAAGCAGGTTTTACCAACGGCATCATCGCCAGCGAAAACGCACTTAATGCGAGAGACGAACATAGGTCAACCCAACACCACCCACACCAAAATCGTCAAGCCCTTATATAAAGATACAACCTTTTATCAAGGTTTTTGTGTAGTTAAAACGAATCATGGAATATGCTGGATGATTAAAAAATAGGCTACCATGTGCATATATATATAAGCTGTAGGTTTGTGAATACGTATGCTATGCTATAAAAATTTACGGTTAAAAGTGTTCTTGACCATACTTTTACTTTGCATGATCATCCTAGTTAGCCAATATTGATAGATGATGACATTGAACTCAAGTCTAGTTGACAAAGATTGGACGGATTAACTGATAAGGTTGGTTATGGTTATAAGACTTTAGTCGCTTGACTGCCTAGATTAAGCTCATTCAAGTGTAACGTTACTAGTGCAGAGCCTGCCAGCCTACTTACCCTCAGGTCCCTGAACCTGGGACCTTCGGGAGACGGTTAGTTAAGGAAGCTTTATTGGGCAACATGCGCAGAACGAAAGAAAATGAGGGTGGATCGCTGATGAAATGAAAAGCTAATGTCAACCTGAGAACGTTTCTTCGCGCTTCTCGCGAACTGAATTCGTGTTCAAATTGCTTTTCTGACTCTCTAATATAGGTGAGCCTAAAACATAAGCTTATGGTACAACTAGACCTCTCATTTGGTAAGTGAAGCCATAAGTATTGGATGAATACTTTCATTCTAACAGATGAGGAAAAAATATGGCTGCAACCTAACCTCATGGCCAGCTTAAACGGCGGAAGCTTGGTTTCTGTGCTTCAAATGAATCGCATTACAGGTATCGCATCGATCAGTGGCAGGAGCTTAATCTCCTACTACTTTGCCGACTGCATTAATTCTACTCAAATGATCCATCTTTTCTTGTCTGTGAAGAAACTATGAGTATCTGTGCAATAGGAATTGCAGCCCTTGTTAGTGCATTTTACCAACTAAAAGTGTTTTTTCCTAAAGTTGTCACCGTCGATCGGCTTCGGACTCAGATTCGGGGCGTAGACGCAAATCACCTCCATTCATAATGCATCTACTGCCGCTGTACATATCACCCTGGACTAACTGCATTGACCACTGTACTAATTTGATTGTGTCATGGTCTCCTATGTGAAACTAGCAGTTTACTTTGCTTCACAACTTTACTTCATTTAGTCTTTTTCTCTCCTTTCTAGCACTCTGTGAACATCACATGTAGAATGGCGTGACTTTCACCTAGATAAAAGAATGCATTAAGCTGGACCGAATCCATATGCTCTAGGCAATAAGGAATTGAGCTTGGGCTTGGCCCAAAGGCAAGTCTCAGTGTGCAAGGACTAGACGAATGAAAAAGATAAACGGATTATTACACCGAAGCTTCGCCTTCATCGACTTGGACACCTAATCTCAAGTGACGGCTATGAGTCCAGTATTGTTGCATATGGGCGAGCTGCCTGCAGTATAGTAAAAGCATCACACCACTTTTGGAATGTTGAGCACTTCCTCTTACCAGCATGTGTTGACACATTCCTGGTTTACTTCAAAGTTCTGCTGCGACCTTCTGCACCGCAGCCTAACCCATGGTCTAAACAGCAGCCAAACTCCCCCTTTTAATGCTATGAATGACTATACTCAAGACGTCTAGTTACAAAGAGCCATAAGAAAACAGGTCAGGAAGCAGGTCAAAATATGTAAACTGAGAAGTTGCACAAATGTAATGGGCTCTACAACCATTTGTTGCACTATGTCGTAGCAGTGAAGTCCAGTAACCCTACCTCCCAGACTTGACGAGGCGCGAGAGCGAATGTCGAAACGAAGATTGCGCTTATTGGCTAAATAGAACCAGCAATAGCTGTATCCTAATGCAAGCTGGGCCGCATAAAACAAACAAACAAACATAATAATCACGACCTTCCTACAATTGTAGCACAATTAAGAATGTAAGTGGAGACCATGTATTAGAATGGGATGCATCAAATACAAATGCTGCTTTTCCGACAGGAGCCCTCATGACTTCCATTTCTATGAGGAGGCTGAGTGCAACACGATTTGCAGACAACGGTAATCCAGATTTGCTTCTCCTCCCTCCTCGTCTATCTAATAGTCACAATTTTAAGCCAACAATCTAACTTTGTCTTAACATTCTTTTTCTAGGACCCCATCCCTGCATTTGTGTATGTGTATTCTTGACGACACATCGCAAGAAAGAGCAAAGTACGACCTGCTTTTGTGTAAGAATGATTTACGGTAAATGCGTGCGCCCTGCAGTCTACAGAACTTATTATATTGTTTTACACTTAATGTTGGTAAGCACCACTTTAGTAGGAGGTAAATATGGCTTTGTCATATAACGAATCTGTACACGGTAATGACGGGCAGTAGGCATCATGATCAAGTCTACATACTTCGTAGAATACATCAATTCATTGCAATCAAACCACAAATTGATAAGGTTCTCCAAAGACTATTTCGGCGAAATTCTTATTCATTTTGCGTTCAACGGCACTGCAACCGAAGTATTCGCAGTAGCAACAGTAGCATCGTCGGTGGAGGCTGAAGTGGCGGACATGAGTGACATTCGCTGCAGACTCCTTTAGGTGAAGGATTAGTACACCACGCCGATTGCTCTCTCAGGCATAGAGGCCAGTAATGCCGGGAGCAAATATGCAGGAAGTTCTCCAGCACTATCACTTGACCTGCGCTCTTGGAAACAGAGTCCCTATAATAGGCGTAGAAAACACCTAATATACGTATGGAGAGAGGATCTAATTACAGAAAACTACATCTGATTTGCCAAGTGATTTCAATTAATGATTAAAGATGACGAAAATATGGTCTAAGGCAATAATCAGACATTCTGCCAAATCTATTAATCGATTTGACATTTGGACCAAAAGATAGGGTTTACGTAGTGATATGGCAAATTCTAGGCAAGCAGTTATAAGTCTCCAAGACGTTCTATGCTACAAGAGTCCACCTCAGTCACCTAAGTAGCGTTACGCCAAAATCAGCAAATGGCAGACACTACACCAATGTTGCAGAAACTCAAATCATGCAGACTTAACGCACAACCAAATAGCAATGGATAAAATTATGGATCTGCCGAAATTGACTTTAATAAACCCACTGAAACGCAGAAGGTACAACTAACAGCTCATGAACCGCCGATCATTCTTACCCAAGCAAAGACAAGGCTAGAAGTTGATGATGTCCCATAATGCCTTCACCCCGTTCATTTAATGCTGCTAACAAAACTACAACTGTGACCCTTCTAGAAACGAAAAAAAAGTACTAGCACCAGGAAGAAACATTTGTTCGAATGCTGCTTCCATACTAAAAAGGAACATCCTTAGCCAGACGCCAAATGTCATTTGTGAAATAGAACAAACCAGACAAGGGTGAAAATTCGCAATAGCCACCCGAGAATTGCCTTCGGAAAACAACCCTTCTTGAAATAGGTGTTTACAAATTATATTAAAATCTATTTTACCAACAAGCAAACGGAGGTTCAGATTCTTATAAACTTTAATTTACATTTAAACTTACTTTTATTAATACGTATTGGTAGATAGAATGAAACAGAGTTCATAGATTGGATAAGCAACAAGTTGACTTTAAAAATGCATAACAGACAAGAATTTCAAGAGCATATGCGTACAGCACTGTCATGAAGTCGGAAATCGCTGCAATGAATTTGAATGGAGGCAGTAAGTCATTAGTTAGATCCCAATACAAGTTTCCGATCCTACAATGTGGAATATTAAGTACCTGGTACTAGGTCGCTATAGTCGACGTCTTAAGGATTTCCTGGAGAAAAAGGATGCCCAACGTAAGGGTGGGCTGCAGCGTCCCGAGGCTCCAAATGAGGTAGTAGAATGCATAGGCGAGGTTGAATACATGTATTCCGAAAACAATAGGGGAAATAGGGGCCTGAGCGTGGCCCGAAGGCCAGCCCACGTGTACTGGGCCTAGACAAGTTCTAAAGTGACCGCCAAGCGTCAGATAGTCACATAAACAAAGCATTGCACTGCCCTTCTCTTCTTTTTTTAGTGACGTCCTCGGCGCTTCCCTTTGGTACCCCTCCTGCTCCAGCCATCACAACATATTCGGTGCTACAAGAAAGTGTCCACGAGCCAACCGCGCTAGTCGACAGACAACGCGAGAGCGAGGAACCGTACCTGACCTACTCGGCAGCTTCAACTGGATCCAGAGTTTCGTTCGGTCTGACAACCAGATTCGAGGATCCCTACTCTGTCGACCATCAATTGCCTCCAGAAATACACGGTGGAACTCTGGTCTACAACAGATATGTTACAGGGATAAGGGGACGGGCCACTGTCCCGTATGCGAGGGGATCCAGATATTTCACGGCGGTGTCGCTTCAGTTGTTAATAGCTTGTTTGTGGAACACGGGAACAAGGTGAAACCAAACGCAGACCTCAGTCTCAACCCTATCGTTGTGAAGGGCCCAGGGACCCCCGCCATCAAGGTAAATGCGCCCCCTTCAATTCACGTCCCTTTTTCGCCTGTATCTTTATCTACTGCACTTCGATAAATAGAGTCAGACTTCCTTCTACGCATGTATAGCTCATGATTGCCAGAAC
>UYWX01020571.1:0-31211 GCA_900622495.1 Hydatigera taeniaeformis | reverse complement strand
CTCACCTCACACTGGTGCATTGTCACCCACACAGCCCACATTTCGCCTCCTCCTCCTCCTCCTCCGCCTCCTCCACACACCCAAACTTCATCCACCGATCACTCTCATACGTCCTCCCTCCTCCCACACCACATTCTTCGTTCTATGCCTCCATCACTTGCACATCAGTCGTCTTCATGTCGCACACGTTGGCAAGGCCACACAGCGACATACACACCAAAGTGAGCCAAGTGCAATGCGTACACGAGAGCAGCGGAGGGTGGACAGTTCAGCTCTCAATGCGCCCACTCAACTAGCAGTCACTGCGTCATCCATGAGTGCCACGCCTTCTTCCCAACTTTGAAGGTCCTCTGCATTGTCTCCACTGCTCCTCCTCTTCAATGCAGGAGGTCACGCGGAGAGACCGTATGGAGTGAGGCGATTGCACGAGGTGTAGTTCTGTTGTTGGGAGGGAGGGAGGGAGGGAGGCACGGAGGGAGAGATGGTTTAATGTTGGTGCGACAGGATGGTGCAAAGGAATGTGCCAACGACTTATCTTGCCACGAAAACCGATACGAATTACACGAGGGAGGTCGCCTGCAATTTGTTGCCTATCACGCGGATGGAGGGAGGTGAGAGCATTGCCGTTGCAGGTGAAGATGAGGGACGTGAACTCAACGACGCCTCCACTGTCTCGGCCTCGATTCCTTTTCTCGGACTTCTCACGCAGTTGTTTCAGTTAGGAATAGGAGGAGAAGGTGTAGGAGGAGGAGGAGGAGTTATCAGGCCTCTAGAGTGGTTACCAATTTTACCATCCAATTCGAATCGAAGGGACTCAATTTCAAAAAAAAATTACTCTAATAATAAATGCGGTAGCTGAGAGGCCCATGGCTGATCTTTTCACAGCTCTCTGAAATGGTGAAGTTGTCCGATGCGCAGAGGCCATCCCCAACCAACCAACCGGCCGACTGGCAGATGTGGTCCAGCATAAAAAATCTCGTTCCGATGTTTACTTTACCTGGTAAACAAAATGGGTCCAAATGAGACCTCTTGATGTGCGCATACTCATGCATGATCGGTTAAACAGATGGCAAATTTGTCCGTCTGTGCAATAAAGTAAAAACCAAATTAGCGGAAATGTGTTTATTTTAGCAATTAATAATTCCTTCTTCTTCCTCTTACTTATTACGACTTGTCAGCCACTCTCATTAAAGTTGACGATAAATATTTTTTTTAGGCTAAAAAAGGTCAGGAAATCGTCAAGTTGAGGTGCAACGAAGTGCGCTTCGACGCTTCTCTCGAGCCACTTGCTGAGCTCTAGTTTTGGTGCTGTGATAGTCCACCATAAGCCGACTGCAAAATAGTCACCATCGTTGAGGGTAGCCCAAAGACTTTGAAGAAGAGTGGTTGACATGGAACTCAATTGCTACATCTTCAAGGCCTCTGGATCCTCTTTTCCAGTCAGCATTGACGTCACAACCCTTAAGCCAAATCTATGCACTGCACTGTCACATTTCGATGAAACCCTGACACCCACAGGAATTCGGATGACCTTCAAGTGTGCCTGCCGTTACTTTGTAGTACCTTCGTCAAATGTAGACCCCTTAAAGATTTCACGGTGGCATCACTTTCCTTCCTTTCCTCTACTCTAGCTGCCGCATTTCCAACAATGTCTGCCGTTGCTTATGGATGACCTTTTGACCACATTGCCTTCCCTGATGTGGGTGTTTGATTCGTTTGAGGGAAAGTCGACGTCCTCTCATCCGCGCCTCACATTCACCCATTTGGTTGGCTCGGATCCGCTTCGCCAGGCATCGCAAGTGGTTGATCGTGAGGGACGCACATAATGGCGCTAACTCGGGCCAGAGGTGGTAGTATTTTCCCAGCATTTGATTTTGCCTTTTCTCCTATCTTTTGTCCCATGATGAGTCACCCGTGACGACGACTGGGAAATTCACAAATAATTCCTAAAATTAAACCTCACAAAGGCAACCTCAAGTCTATTTTTTAAGTTGTTTATAAGTAGTTTGCGGTAATTCCCAAAGCAAAATTAGTGCTTTGTAAGTAGTACATGCTACGAAGTACTGGCCGTTTAATGTAATTAGCTCTTACAGCGGTCTTCACTCCACTGACAAGTGACAAGCGAACACGTCATGGAGCAGATTAGGTGCCGTTCAATCATGAGGTCGGATGTCGGAGGCTGTCAAAAGGGTGCACCACTATCCACCGATAACTACGCTTTTATGATAGTGGTGCTGTTGTTGGCTGCGTTGGTGGCGTTCCCTGAATTTTGCTCCTTTATAAACTGAGATTCTCGTTATTGGACTAATTGCTCACGATTCCAGAGGGGCTGATGGTGGTGGACGTGTTACCGGCCTAGTTCCATCGCCTTCTTCCTTCTCAAGAGTCAACACTAGGACGGGCAAGGGTTCACTTGCCGCCTTGGACATCGCGCTAGAAGGGCGCGTGATGATATCAATGTTTGGCAAAGTTAAGAGGAAAAAAAAAATTGGAAGGAGGCTAGACTGGCCAGTACTTTTGTTAGGCACCTCATTTCCTTCAGGATCTCTCAATCATCTCCTCCCGTCGTTTCATCCATTTATTTAGTTTGGTTTTGTCTACCAGTCAAGTCGTCCACAAGTTACTTCTTTCATACCTCCCTCCAGCCAACTTAAACCATAACCGTGCGTTGATGTTAGCAGAGCAAAGACAAATCTGATGACCTCTATGCTTCCTTTTAAAGTGGTCGATTTGCTCAGCCACTGAAGCAGTGCAGAATGCCTGTCTTTCAGCCGCATTCTTCAAAAGGAGGTCGACGCTCGAATGATCCCTCAAATGACTGCAAACTATCAAGCAACTTTATCGCCTCTTTCACATTTACCCAAAATGGTGTGATGAAATGTTCAATCACCTCGCTTTGCTAATTATAAAACCGCAGCCTGACCGACTGCGTTGCTAATGCTGGTGTTGAGTGACCTGAAGGTGACCTTTGCGGCGCAAGTATATTTGCATAAACTGATGTTGGCCTATGATAAACTGAACTTTTACTGATTTTATTCACGGTTGCATACATGCTTCAAATCTGCACTAGAAATGCGGTTAGGGGAGGAAAGAAAGCAGGCTTGATGAAGGGACTTGTTAAAATAACGGGATTGGGGAGCACTTACAAAGCTCGTAGTGAGCTGAAACGTGCAGTCGAGACCGATGAAACATTCGCAGTAGGTGAAGTCGCTTGTAGAAGTCCATATTAGAACGTCCATTGAATGGTTTCTGTTTAGGTAGCCTTGCTAGGTGAAGAATCGTACAGAAGAGGCGTCTGTAAATGCTGGCAGGAATGACCAATTGAAGCCCACGACCACCTAGCGCTGCAAGGCTCTCTTTAGTATGGCAAGTGAGTATGAACTCGACTGTGTGACTCCACTTACTGCTGTAAGTGAACCAAGCCCAATGCCAGACCTGAGTTCAGTGAGGAGAAGTCGAGTGGACGTCAACTATCCTCACAGTAAGCCCATCTCCACGATCATTTGGCTTGACAGAAGAAACAAGCGTCAAGACAGGAGCGAAATCGTAGTGGTCGAAGCTCTGGTGTGAATCACTTGAAAAGAAATGGCTTTCCAGAGTGAAGAAGGTCACGAATGGATCCTTGACTTAGTAAATTGGATCATTCATTGATCCACTTCTGCAATCAGAATCCTTAAATTGTCCTAAGGTTAGCGACTGGAGGAGTTCAACACTTCCTCCTCCCTCAGTGATGACAAACTAAAATACCAGTTGTCAAGACATAAACTTGTAAGCTTTGTGAGGGTTGATGTATTTCTTTCTTTCTATGCCTCCATCACTTCCACGCCAGTCGTCTTCATGTCGCACATGTTCGCACTGCCATACAAAGAACGCATTTGTTGTATTATGAAGCCATTGAATGCGGAGAAGTATGGGAATCGAGGTGCCCACAACAACTGCAAGACCACCCAGCACATTGCGAGATGAAATTTCTACTGACTCGGAATAAAATCCACACTAACCGCTAGAAATTCCTCCTCGCCTCCACTTCTTAACTGACACAACAGCATAAGAAGTCCGAGGAAAGGAATCAAGGCCGAGACAGTGGAGGTGACTTTGAATGCGCGTCCTCTATCTTCAACATCTGCAACAGCAATGCCCTCACTCCACTCCTTCCGTGTGTTAGGCCACTCGCCTTTCAAAACATCCACTCCTCACCTAACTATCAACATCTCTTCACATTTGTTGCATTGGTGGCGTGTGGAAGGTGTGACCTCCTCCTCATCTCACCACCGCAGACCTTTACTAAGCGTGCCGTAATCGCTCTTCCACCCCTCCGCACGCCTACCGAACGTGAGTTTTCTGTGTGACAACAACGAAAAGGAAGGAGGGGAGAAAGCTGTCGACGTAACACGGAGAGAGGAACGATTGGTTTGTCTGAGATGGTGGAGTTGGTGGTAGGAGTGGTGGCGAGGTGAACATGGTGAGGTGGGAGAAGGACGACGCATTACGGCACCACGAGGGCACCGCATGTTTCCTTCACTCTTTCCTTGTCTCCCTCGCTCAATCACTCCCCCTGAACTAGGAATGTGCTCCATGTGACGAAGACCATCCCAATTACAAGCCATTACTTCATCCACATCCCTACACTTCACGACTCGAGTGGACTGGTACAAGAGCACATCGTCGATGGGGGAGGAGAACGAAGGGGATGGAGTAGTGGGGGGAGGGAGGAGGGGGACGACGGGAATTGGTATTTGTTAAGGGCTTCCATGAGGGCAGTGGGGAGGATGGTGACCATGAGGACGAGGAGGCTGAGCGACGCGCATTTGCGTGAATGGATGGTCTGACATAGAGGTGATGAGGAATAGGAGGTGGAGAGGAGGAGAGAGGAGTGGTGTGATAGTGTGGTGAGGGACGAAATCATTCTCTGTTCTGTAGACGGTAGTGGACTGTGAAGATGCACAATGCTGCACACAACTGCGCCAGGTGTACAATCTCACCAGACATGAGGAGAATGAAATTGGATGCAGGGCTTCTCTAACTATTTCCTTCATCTTCACATCCAATGACTTGCAATCGAGTCCGCTTTGGGTAAAAATGCAGTCATTGCAGGCGTCAGTAGGAGGCGAAAAATTGCATGCGACCTCCCTCGTGTAATTCGTATCAGTTTTCTTGGCAAGATAAGTCGTTGGCACATTCCTTTGCACCATCCTTTCGCACCAACATTAAGCCATCTCTCCCTCCTTTCCTTCGTGCCTCCGTCCCTCCCTCTCTCTCTCTCGACAACAGAACTACACCTCGTGCAATCGCCTCACTCCATACGGTCTCTCCGCGTGACCTCCTGCATTGAAGAGGAGGAGCAGTGGAGATAATGCAGAGGACCTTCAAAGTTGGGAAGAAGGCGTGGCACTCATGGATGACGCAGTGACTACAAGTTGAGTGGGCGCATTGAGAGCTGAACTGTCCACTCTTCACTGCACTCGTGTACGCATTGCACTTGGCTCACTTTGGTGTGTATGTCGCTGTGTGGCCTTGCCAACGTGTGCGACATGAAGACGACTGATGTGCAAGTGATGGAGGCATAGAACGAAGAATGTGGTGTGGGAGGAGGGAGGACGTATGAGAGTGATCGGTGAATGAAGTTGGGATGTGTGGAGGAGGAGGAGGAGGCGAAATGTGGGCTGTGTGGGTGACAATGCACCAGTGTGAGGTGAGTGGCGATGATGGAGTTGGGTGTATGCGGTGGGTGAGTAAGTGGTTGGGAGGAGGTGGAGAGATGCACTTTTGTGTGAAGGGGAGCGAGAGGAAGGGAGGCGAGTGGGAGAGATGGAGGGAAGAGAAGATGGGAGGCGAACAAATGAGGTAGGCATGAATGCGATGTGACCTGAGGATGGCCTACATAAATATCAAATTACCTTCGTAAGCAGATCGCTGTGGCCTATGAGATGCCTGTGTCGTGGCAGAAGGCAGAACCACCGAACCCTCGTGAGACCTTTCAATAGGGGAAATCGGTATCAGTAAAATCGAGTTAATAAAATTTAAGGATATTTATTGAGATGGATACAGTCTACCTGAAATGCATTTTGATTTCTGCGAGGGCAAAATGTCTTTTCATCGATATCGCCTTTTTCGTCCATCTTTAATAATTGAGTCCTTGGCTGAAAACGCGCTGCTTTTTCACCGTCCTACATCCAATTAAATGGTTAGGATACCTTCTGCTGTGTAGAGGTATTTGGTATAGAAATTTGAACCATCGTGTGGAAGCCACTTTCACTGAATGGATTGGAAGATGTAATTGTCGAAAGTGCATTTAATGAAGGCATGAAATGATGATTAGCGGTTGTGCAGCGCCATGTCCGGGGAATGGACTATCAGCTGGAATGCATTAATCCAACCTAGTCTTATAATGACAAGAGGAAGGATGGTTAGCGTTGAGTGTGTTAAGAGAGCAGAACAAGAAGCGCTAGCACTTGCCAATGTGACGTAAGTGACGTCATAAATTTGTGATGAAGTGGTTGATGACTTTAGGACAGTTGAGTTAGCCAATGGAAGTTGTGAGCTTCGGGTCACCCCAGCTTGGGCCAGGAAGATGACGGTTATGCATAAGAGGGTCTTTGAATGAGGTGATGACCTAAGCAGGTGTGATAGACCAATGAGACGAGATGAAGTCCAGATAGCGAACAAAGTTGAACGTCGGACTTGAGGGGACGAGTTGGTGACTGTCTGCGACTCCCTTCTCCAACCTCAATCTCACTTCGAAGGCCACTGTTATGAACAAAAATGCCTCCCCAAATCAATGCAAGGTAAAATCATTACCGGTGATTGGGATTTCAAAGTTCGATTTTCCTTTTTAACTGATATGTTACGAATGTTTTACTTCAAGAAAAGAAGAACCAGTCACCTAGCAATGCTATTACCATTATCAGTCGGACGCCGAACCTTGCAGCTCGTAAATTTGGTACAAAGCACAGCTAAAGGTCAGCTAAAGTAGACAGCTAAAGGTCACTACCTTACCTACTGTAATGGAAGTTTGCTAGGATGCTAAAACTTCCGTTACTGTGGTGTATCTGAGCTGTATTGGAATGCGGATACAAACAGTTTAGGCTTTTGCTACTACCATCGCTTTTAAATGAAGACGACAATGAGCTATATACTACTTAACAGAAGATCCTCTAGAAACGCTGACTCGTCTAAAAGTGACAATTTCGGGAGCAGGTGTTTATCCTTGAAGACCTTCGACAGCCAATCACATAAACTTGCCTTTTCGTTCGGATAAAAGTTATTTCTCATTTTTTTATTTTGTATATTATGTCAATAAGTAATTGGTCTTGATGACATCCATTACTCGTTTAAATATGGAATCAGCAAGAAGGAAGGCTAATAATGCTCATGGTAATTCAAAGTCGGGCAGTGTGAATGAAATTCAGGTGCTGCTTCCTAATTGGCTTTAAAAGAGGTGAATTTTGGCCAATCACATGTTTCCGCGTCTACGACCGAAGCACAAAGGGATCAGTCGAAATTAGACGAGAGATAAGAAAATGACCAAAGCTTCGGCGGATCGATAGAGGATTAGACTAATTTTTGCTCTTCCTATCAATCATTAACTCAACACTGATTGGCTGACTGGCCGAAAATTTTGATTGGCTATTAGTGTCCTTTAAAATAAAATCGTATTTTTAATGCGTTTTTATTTTTTATTTTGGCAAAATAATTTCCTTGGTGTTCAGAAGATGAGAATTTAAACGACATAATGATCATTTTCACTTAGGTAATGGGCTTGAACAGCCAGTGGCGTCCACTTTCTAGTCAGCTCAAGCGCCTCAACTACAGGCTTTGCAGGAAGGGCATCTACGGCTAATTAACGGCTTGGGTCGTACGGTCAATGCTAACGGTAGCATTCATGCACATACGATGTATGAGGTCATGCTAAGGTCACAGTATGCGCTCATAGCCGAGATTGTTGTCTCTCGCATCCTTCCGCTCTCTCTGGTTGCCATCACAACGAGGCGACTGGATGCGCTACCCAGCAGTAGACAGCACGCAACAAAATAAAGAAGGCTAAATAAGCGACTTCGTATGCATTGAAACTGTTTCTCAATTATGGTTTTACACACCTAGGGTTTGGTTAACTTGGACATTCGACACTAATGTTATTTGTTGTTCCACCCAAAACGTAAACTATTTTCAAGAAGGAGTCGCCTAGAACCATAACTTATATGACGTATATATATATTTCAAGTATATTCATTGCTGAATACTACAACAAATTTTTTTCACTCTGCCTTGAGGTCCTCGATTTGGCCAGGCAAAGATTTGCAACCTTACAAGCAATATAATTCTTAACCAAGACTAAAATAATTATCAAAAAAAGATAGTTTTTTTTTAAATTTTTGTCACTCACTATTATTGCTCTTCCTAGTAAGGAGGCTGTGAAACAATTTTTAGCGGGCCAATCTCAGCAGCCAATCAAAATCAGCCCGACTTTAATTGTTCCCAATTTCCATCAACATCAGTTCAACTCTATTTACTTTTAAAAGAGCCAGAAACCTAAGGTTTTTGTTTGTAGTTTTTGTCATTTAACTATTCCATGTAACAAGAACGTCATCTGACTACCTGATTTTGAGTGCATGAAAGCCTAAGTCATTGGTAGATAGAACATGTTCCATTGTTTAAGGTCATGTACTACAAATAAGCGGATTCAATGACGTAATATTCAAAATCAGGTGAGGCAAACTTTTCCAAAAAATCAAAAAATCATTATTTTCTTTAAAAAAGAAAAATCGCCCTTTGATTTTCTCTGTGCAATCTACACCTGGTGCTTTGCCTTTCTTACACGGATCCGAGGTCACAAATAGGTAACGCGCGTGTCAGGTCATAAATAGTTGATTCTTTCTTTTCTGAAAAGTGGCAACAAGCGGTTGGATAGACCAGATTAACCTCATCATTTAGCGCAATTTTAATCGGAAAGAAATCAACTTCAGCCTCCATGATTTCCAACTTGGGAGGTAGAGGTAGGCGTTAAAGTATGTCCCTTTCACCTTCACCGTCAGAAGGTCAGCAGTAGGTAAATTGCTCAAAAGGACGGCGACTCTTAGCATCCAAATGCCATGCCAGCTTGGTATTGCTAAAGTTACCTCCTAGGCAATTGTCGAGTTCACATCGAAACAGAGCCCAGCCAATTTAAAATGGTTGAACACTTTCAGAGAGGTCACATGAAGTCCACAACATCGAGGTCAACTCAACGCTGCTCAATCGAACTCAAGTGTTGTAATGGAGGGAGAAGAGGAAAAGAGGGATCTCAAATACCATGACACAAAATAAAGTTTTGGAAGTCTCTACTCCTAAAGGAGGTGAGGGATGTTATTGCATTGGCTGAGATCTATGCATTCCTAAAACAAACCACCCCAAGCAACGTTGCCTTGCCTCGGGAACACGGTTCAGAAATCCCACAAGATCGGAATAACATATTTCTGTTTTGAAGTGCAGAATTTGAATTAGCCTTTTGTCGCATTTGGAAGTGGTCAATAAAATAATCTCTCTTGGTTTAAAGTTCAATGATCGGCGTTAGAGAGAAAGAAACGAAGAACTTATTACTGAACCTTTGCGTGTGTTTACGCCTGACTATAAATGTGGGCCACCAGGCGGCGCCATGACCTCTGACCCTAAAATGATCACCGGTAGAACAACGACCCCCAGTAAACAAGCCCGCTGTTTGTGATGGCCATCTCTCTACCACTACCAAATCTTCACTACGTAACGTTTTCGAGGTCATGCTACTCAAATTGTTTATAAGTAGGAAATAAGTGCATCCACTATCATTTTGCAAAGAATTAGGCAGAAAATGTTTGACGGGCAAGAGGGGAATTAACTCAAACACCAACTCATACTTGAAGAAAACTCGAGATAAGTTCCAAGTTAGGGTGGATTTGAACTAGGCAATGGGTTTTCTCAGATTCAAAACCCATCTTTCGTAGTGCGCAAAGAATAATTTTAACAGACTGACCAACAGCAAAAAAAAACGCTACTGAATTACGAAGAAGCTAACTATTTTACAGATCTAGCGTCCTATGACGTCCTCATAAGTGACAGCTTTCACATTAGTAACAAAGCCAGCAGCTTGCAACGGCCAAGATTACGTGCCGTACCAATCACCCTCTCGAAACTTTAGGCAGTGAAACATGAAAAGAGACCAAACTGTAAAGGATCGTTATGAGACAGAGAGGCAAAAAAACGAACTACATCGGAGTCGAAGCAGTATTGAACCAGAACTCAGATGGGACAGAATAGGTGGACTTAGAATGAAGATCAGGAAGAGCATCTGAACCAAACAAAATGACTTCACACGCATGCAATTTACAGCCCGACGTTGGACTGCAATTCTCAAGACGATGTCCAGCAAATGTAGTTCCCTGAACCCTATCAAGGTCAAGGCAGAGCATCTCCATCATTGAGTATGACAACCAGCGTCCTCCTCCTCGTCTTCCAGGTGAATTCACGCCTTTCAAGCATCATAAAATTCAACGAAGAAAACACGGACTCACCTTCCAGGCCATTGGTGATGCCTTCTTCAGTGTAATAGCGATCGCCCCAACTCTCACTGAGAAAACAACGCTAAGCTCAACAAAGGTAACTACAAGTACCGATGGCCTGAACACAAACGAGACTATTTATTTAATGTTTAAAAAAGAAATTGAACAGACAGGTCTAATTACTGTGAGAATAACCGTATGTCAAAGTAATGTAATAAATAATCGCTAGAGGGGTTATTTAGCACCCAAACTAGAAAGTTGGTAGAAAGCTTGAAAGCGGGGATGAGAGAGAGAGAGGAGGAGAGCTCCAGTCAATTACTTCTTCCCTTTGTTCTCTTTATCCTTTTCCAACAAGACCTTGAACTCCAAAGGCCATGTTTCATGATCGGTTTCCTGAAAAAAAGGAGAGAGGATAAGACGACAGCTTGAACAGTTGAATCGTTTTATTTGGACTATTAGGCGACCGTAATATGCGGATGCAAAGAAGGGAAACAAGCACATACACACACACACACACCTTCTGACGGAAGATCTGCGATTTCTGCCACACGGAGGAGTCTGTGTTCTCCAACTCATTCCACAAGCGCGCGGTCAACCGTACCTGTTTTGCACCGGCAAAATCCGCACACGCCGAAAGCGGCGCCGATCCCGCAGAAAGAGAACGACTCTTTGATGTGTCAGTAGTGACATCCAAAGTCACTTTGGAGCGTTCCTCGAAGATCGCCATGGTAGCAAACAATGTCACTGACCTCACAGAATACTCCGTGTCGGATAGATCTACAAGCCATTCGACCACCCCATCTTCATAGCTCTGACAACCCGCTTTACGAGCCAGGTAAACCATCTTCCAATCCTTTTCAACCTGAGCAATACAACTGTCACTTAGACAATGCATGCAGACACTATGGCAAATGGCGACAAAGGATGGGCACCTTTCTTGCGATGTTTCGCCATCGAAGAGCCATGGAGGTCCATTTCTCTTTATACACCTCCTTAAGGTACTTCGGCCCTTCAGATGATCTTCGAGAAGACCCCTCGCTATCATCGTCAGTTGTTACTGATACCTCTTTGTGAAAGGGTCTTGCATAAGCGTCGAGGGCACAATTGTAACGAATGTAGATGCAATTTCGCGAAAGTTCAGCTGGTGTTGGGGTGATCACAAACCCCGAGCTGAAGGCGGTAAACCAAGATCGGAAAACGGCTTACTTATAATAATATAAGTAGCAAAGTGCATGTTGGTGCATTACCCCTCCCAAGGAAGCGGAACAATGCCAAATTCAAGACGAGAGCGTCTCCATGATTCCGACCCCGACCTTCGACCTTGAAGTGACTCCAACGAGGGTCTAGGAGGAACCATCATGACAGCGAGTTCCTGAACTGTTGTAGGGAGGCCAAGAGGCGAGTCTTCGTAGCCAGGAATGGCTTGAGCGGCTTCGTCATGAACTTGAGCGAGATAGCGCGCCAGTCGACTCTCAGAGATACTTTTCCGACGTTGACAAACCTACGAAAGTCCGAGTAAAGTGACAACTAGAAGGAGCGACTTCAAGACCTCTGCCTCCTTGAATAGCACCTACAGCCTTGAAATCGGTGGAATACTTCCAAACCACGTCTGTAACATCCACGCCTTCGTAGCGAAGTAAGGCATTTTTTGTAGGAGGCGGAACCGTAAATGCAAACATATAGGAAAGTTTCTTTTTCCAGCCTTGCTCATAGACCAATGGAACATCAACTAGACCTTCACAGGGATCAACATGAACCCAACGACCTCCGCTGGTTGAAGCAGCTTTGTCCTGAGGAAGATCTTCCAGGTCGGTTAGCCAACTAAAGGAGACATTGCACGTTTGCAAAGCCTCTTACAGATCAAATTCCCAGTTATGACAAGAAAAACGAGGAACTTACACCTCACAAAAGACATGATCCGAGACATCGAAAACCAAACGAACTCCTGGAAACCAGGGAGCTCCTTCAGCTTCGTCAGCATTGCTACTTGTTTTTTTATCACCCCCACCTGGCTTTCTTAATGAGGCAAGAATGAAGCAGAAGCATCCAGCCCATTCGCCACACTTCCCCTCCTTGGTCTGCAAGAGCTTTGCAGGATTATTAAATCGTGGGAAGCGCTGCTGCGGATGCGCGGAGGAAGTAGGACAAGTGAAGATCTCCACTATGTGAGCTGAGCCCTCCACAGACTCAGCTTCAGTAGGCGGACCAATTTTCGCAACCATGATGGAGCCACATTTGTCACAGACTCGATCCTGCACCCAGGTGAAGAAGTCCTCTTTGAACCAGCGCAACAAAGCCCGTAGAAGACTATAGGAACCAACGTTTGTACGAGAGGCTCTACTTAACCCCAAAGCCTCTTTAAGGAGATTATCCAGAGGAACGGCCTTCCGAGCCAACGCCTAAAAGGAAAAGTCACAGCCTGCAGACCATTGAAAATATATGTATTTGGAAGGAAATATAAGGAAAAGAGTTGAACTATGCTACCAACAGTCTCCAGCTGGTGGCAAAAATAGCTATCCTAGCGAGTAGGTTCAATACTTCCCAAAGGAAAATGCTTCGAGATTCCACCAAAGTACACCAGAGGAGCGACTAGCTGATAGAATACCTGGTAAGCAGGGTTAGCATATAGGCTAACATCATGGCGATAGTTCTCCAGCTTTGAAAGTAGAGCATTGTCATTGGGAGAAATTCTGGGAGGTGGCGGACCCCGAAGTTGTCGAATTAGTTTGTTGAGGTGTTGACGACTGGAATTTGCAGGTAGCATAAGGGATTCCGTTAACTCCTGCAAGTGGAGAGAGAAGAGGGTCAGTTGAAACTGTACACATGATGGGCACCTGAAATCCCATCCTAAATAGGAACTGCATGCAGCCAGGAGTGACAAGGAAGTACTTTTCGAAGACCGGGTCAGATAAGTTTATCTCAAAGGATTTGCCAACAGCAACTTTTGCAGCAGCGATGTTAGCTACGCTCAAGAGCTTTGCTTTAGCCTTTTGAAACGTGGGAGATAATGAATTGGACGAAAGTTCTTTAATCGAATCATCCAGATACGCCTCATCGATTGCTTTTTCCAATACATCCATATTACCGCCTTTAAGAAAATTCATAAGTAAGAGATGTGTACGATTACCCGTAAAAGTACCAATACAGGAACCGTCCTTGTAAAGCTTAAATGTCGGGAGGGAGGTTATAAGCTCTCTATGAGTCAGTTCGACGCAAGTGTCCACGTTTACTTTGACAAAATATACATCAGTATAATGATAACGGTAACTGAGTTTCTCGTATAGTGGACTTGCTCGAGAACATGGACGACACCATACGGCATAAAAATCGACAACCAAAATTTTGTCTACGGATGCTGAACTCTGGCACAAGTTGTCGAAATCCTCTACCGTCTCTATCTCCCGCATTTAGATTAATCTGTAACGAATGAACGCGCGGGTTGAGACCGCAAACCACCCACTGGCTGGCACGTTTTACGAAGAGGCTAATTGGCTAGTCGTTTAAACGTTAATTTGGTTCATTTCAGAGCTTTTACACG
Source organism: Hydatigera taeniaeformis (assembly GCA_900622495.1). Lineage (NCBI taxonomy): Eukaryota > Metazoa > Platyhelminthes > Cestoda > Cyclophyllidea > Taeniidae > Hydatigera > Hydatigera taeniaeformis. The sequence continues at coordinate 17,162 of UYWX01020571.1, read as the reverse complement.
AATCGATTTTTTGCAATCACTGTTACTTTCCCCATGTACGATTCTAAATATAACATGGTTTAGTTAAATCACAGGTATATAGTTTGTCATTAAAGGTCACTGTGGGAAAAATGTTTCATTTGACTGTGAAGGTTTATGAACATTTGGACCTTAATAAATTGTAATAAGCTCAGATACACTAAGTCCGTTTATAAAAAATATGAGGAGGTAAGCGTAAAATATACTAATGTATTTAGCTCGCCTTTATAAGGGAGCACGAAGAGGCATCCATGGAGTGATAAAGCCTTGTCGTCTTATCAATAGCCGCATTTTCCTTTTTTGCACCAAGGGCCAAATAAACCTTATCCAAACAGCCCCCTTTTGGATTCAGAAGTGTGGAAGCCTGAGGGCAGGCAGAGTAGTTCTGCAGTGAGAATGTTCAGAGCTGTGCAATTCGCCAACGAAAATCAGGAACGATTTGAACATCTTAACACAAGTTTGCGATATATACTAGTTTGTTAAAGTGGTCTTTGATAGGTGAAAGGTGGGAACCAATTGGAAACGCAACTCACGTGCGTGAAGCCGGCGAGGAGCCTTCCCTCGATTGATATCTCCTACTCACTTCATCTGTATCATATTCCCCATCCTTCCTAATAACAGTGCCTAATAAATCGTCTGCAACCAACTGCCTCTTGAAGTCTGAGGATCGGGGACCAGAGTGTAGACAGGCAGCCCTTGCAAAGTTCAACAAATATTACACAGAAACCGAGACTACATTTATGTGGCCTCTTACCATGCCCTCAGAGGAGTCTAGAGAAGGCTTATTAAGCATCCTATACAGAATCGAATTAGGCATGAGTATGGATAAGACGGCGCTCTGGAGCTACAATGTGTTAGGACCCTCTCGTTCTTAAAGCATGGAATTCGTTTTCAAATCAACAAACACCCTCACCATATAAGGGGAACGAACAGACATACATTAGTTGCCAAAGCAGCAGTGATCCTCTGTTTTAGATATCCCTTCCAATGGCTTTCAGAGTTTACACATAGAAGAAGCTGTTATCAGGGTAGAGGTGTCGTCTCAGCAGACTCTTTGAGTTAAATGTTCGGAATTCTGAATGAGAATTCAAATTGTAGGACCAATTTAGGCACCCTCTCGAGTGTCACCTCCGGTGTTGGTAAGCTTCCTGCTGAGTCCACGAGGCAACTTTTCTCTCTGCTAATGTGCGAACCTCACCTTTGTGAAAATGCATATTAATCACTTATATAGAGGAGCATTTTGGTATGGCGGACTGTTATTAACCGGGTACGAGATAGTCTGTTATGTTGGGTCTAGCGTTTGAGATGGTAGACATTGACTGAAGAAGTCCAACCGCGATCCTTGAAGCTGGTACTCGTGACGCATGTGTGGCAGAAATCTGATCCATTTGAGTTTAGTGAGGGTCAACAGCACTTCTTCCTTGTAATGTCAATCATATTCTTTCCTCCAAATTGGCAGAGTTATTTTTGTGGCTCTAGCAGGGTTGCCTGTGTCAGCGATTCGAGCACAACGAAATGTTCAAGCTTCCTTGCATTGCCCTTGTGCCTTCACGTTCTGTCATATATGTTTGGCTGTCTTTGCTCATTAAGCTCATCTTCTCGACTGTAGACTTAATCACAGGTGTCTTTAGTCTCTTTTACATGAGGGTTGGATAGGGTTCAGAGTTCTGCATTTTTCTTTGGTGGCATGGAGTAGGTTTGCTAACACCATGGTACCCACTGTACGGCTATCAATACTGGCTGGAGGAGGTCTGCGGAACGGCATCTGTGCTGCCATCGGCATGCCTTTTCTTATGCTGCACTATAGTCTTACTGCTGTAGTTCTTCGTACCCTCAGGCAACTGAGCGGTGCTTGTCTTGTCAGGCAGTGTTTAAAATGATGGTGATAAATTCCCGTTCCATCGCTCTATTAAGGCTTGATTTGTGTCCAAACGTGAGCTGGCATAAGTAAGGGCGTATTCGACTCCGTCTTTGTGTCTTTGGGAAATAATGCTGCCTACAGCTACGTCACTTACATCTGTAACCAGCACGAAAGGAGGAGCACTAGCCTTTGAATTAGATGAGGTACCACGAAGAGGATGTTTTTCAGCCTCTCAAACACCTCTGTGTGTTCATTTTCCCAGCGAAACTCCTAATTCGCCTAACTTCAACTTTTGTGGTGGGTCAGTGATATTGGCAAAACTCCTGATGAATGAGGAAACTACAGAGCTCAATTGCTTTACTGCTTGATTCAGTTTTCTGTGACTGTCATGCCATCTACAGAAATAGTGTGTCCCAAGAAAGGGACGGAGGTCTTAAGAGAACTGCATTCTTTCGTATTTGGCCTTGAAGTTGTTTCTTGAGGATTTTATTCAGATAGATAATGCAGTGTTTTGGGAGCAGACCGCGTAATGCCGTCTGCGTAAGTCGCTGGAAGGTGATCGCTGCGTTTTAAAGTCCCAAATGCATAGTTCGGAACTTCTAGAGTTCATTTGGTACAATGAAGGCCGTTCTTTCCTTATCCCTCTCCGCTACCTCCACCCGCTGGTAGCTGGAGTTCGAGTCCAACGTCGAGAACCACTTTGCTCCTTGCAGACAGTCCAACGAGTCTTCAGTGTGGGGCAGAGGGCACGCACTCCTCTTTGTTACTGTATTGAGTCTCATATAACAGACGTATAGACGCAGACTGCCGTCACCTTTTTTAACTAATGCGATGGGAGAGGCCCAGGGCGATTTGGAGTGTCCAATTACGCTGCGGTGCAGCGTCCCGCCAATCAACTGATGTACATTGTCTTGGAGGGTGGAAGGCGGTGTGGGTCTGGACGACTGCTACACCCACTTAGCCTCACCGGTATCGAAGGCGCGTCGAAATATTTTCGTTCGTTCCAGCTTTAGTCCCTGGACAAGAGAGCATTTGTAAATAGAACTTAAGTAGGCAGTGAAGTTCCTTTTTCCCATCATTGAAAACGCGTTTTGGCTGGGTGCAAAGATCGCTTAGATTGGTCAGAGCAGCAAAGACGGACTTGCACATGTCATCTGCACCTTTCCTTGACTAAGGCATCGAAGTGTCCTTCTCAAGCTTTGGACAGGCCTTGCACCTACCTGTATTGAAGGCCCTAGTCGACCAAGATTGATGTAGAAGTTGACTTCCAATGGTGTGCCCTTGGCAAGTTCCAAACACCGGAAGGGGAGACCCTCAAACATCCAAAGCCTTGTTCTTAAAGTCGTAAAAAAGGGTTTAGAGAATGATAGAGAGTCATTGGGTTTCGTTAGACAGACTAAAATTAAGGCCACCTCAGTGACGCCACATGCACTTGGATGAGCCTGGACGATTGCATATGACATCGGATGAAATGGTTTGATTTGAAAAGAAATCTTGGATCAATCCCAAAGGCTCCAGTGGCATCATGTGGTCTTACAACGAGGAGTCGACATAAAATTAGACATCAAATGACGTAATTTGACCTTAAAACGACAATCGGATCAATGAGATCTCAATCATTGGTGTTATCTGACATCTACCCACAGCCATGTTATCGAAAAGCCCTAAAAACAAATCCTGGGTCAACAAGGCTATCACTATTCATATCACTTGACCTTGACTTGGGGACTGGATAGCGGTTGAAGAAGAGTGACAACGAAATTTTAACTCTAAACGAGCCTTAATTTAATGAGACCGCTCCCCGTAATTTCATTTCACCCTGATTTTGGGCTGTCAAAGCCTCAAACGACAAAACGAATTGCAAGAATTGACTCCAAAATGATTTTTAATTCAAAAAGATGCCCTTAGAGTCGTTTGATGACCTTTAAATGGAGCAGTGCAAAGGACAAAGATACCGGATGGTGTAATTTTAGCCTAGTAATAGCCTCTGGATTGACCGTGGCAAACCCAGCAATGGAATACGACCTTGAAATGGGCCTGTATGGCAAAACAGAACATTTGATGACATAAGTTGACCTGGAAATGGTCCCTGTATCACCAAGGCCGACCGCTATTGTGACCTATTGCCTTACAAATTCGAAATGGTTGGCAGATTGGTGCAGCAAATGACATGATTTGACCTAAAAACGACCTCTGGATCGATAAAATCGCCCTCTGTGATGCGGCATGACTTTGACATGAGGCCTAAGTGGCAAAATTGTGTACAGAATGTTGTAATTTGTGCTGCGCCTTAGCTCTGGATTGATATTAGCAATCTTAGTGACGTGGTATAGCCTTGAAGTGAGCTTGAAGGACGTGTACAGACAAATGATGAAAGAAGTTGACCTTGAAACTACCCACGAACCGATTTGGATGACCTCAATGACGTTATTGGACCTTGAACAGGGTCTAGAGGGCGAAAATCGTGTGTCAGGTGACGTAATTTGACCCTCGGATAGAAAGGCACTCCTCCGTAATTTTAGATGGTCGTGTAATGAGGACTGGACTGCGGATACAGACACCGGAGGATTTATTTTGACCTAAAAATGACGTCTGGAGCCACAAGGGCGCCCTCCGTGACGCCTGGATGACAATATCGAACACTTTAGGAAGCAAAGATGCCAAGACATATCCTCTGTATCACTAAGGCAGACATGACCACGCGGTAGGGCCTGTCTAGAGAATATTACACTTACACTTAGAAATGAGCTCAAGGTGTGTGAAGACGACCGCAGTGCCGCCATTTGATCTTACGACTAAGGCTGAACACAGTCATTAGTAGCCTGTTTATGCATTTTGGTCGAGAAATTACCTCGAAACCCAAACCGCCACTCGCATTTACGTAATGTGACCTTTAAGTGGGGCCAAGCCATGGGATTAGTAAAGTAGGTGATGTAAGTTGACCTACGACAGACCCCTTAAGTCGATTGCAGCAACTCCAATGATGTCATCCGACCAAGATTTGAAGCTTGTACAGCAAAATGACGCAATTCGGAGTAAAAATAACCCAATAAGGGTTTTCAAGCGAACCATTTACGAGATGTGACTGTGCTACGGGAGTCCCCATGACACCATAGAAAGCCTGTCAACGGCATTTGACCAAGAAATGGCCATAAAATCAACAACGACGCTCTTGGGACGTAAAATGACCTTTAAAAGGACATAGGTGGCAAAAAATGGCATTCCACAGCAAAATTTGAGACGGCAATGAGCCTGGACCCAGACCGACGGCCGCGGTGGCCGTTAAGTCGCACGACCTTGAAATTGGGGCCTTGGTGCTGGCTCTATATCAAATTTGGCGTTCCCATTAAAGTCACATGACCTTGAAAAGGAGTCTATGGTGGCAGAAATTGGTAACAGATGGTGTGACCTGACCTCGAAATGAATCTTGTGTCTAACACTGCACGATTTTTAACTTGATAGCTCTTGATTGGGGCCAAGAGTGTTGGTTTACGAACACAATAGCGTGATTTAACTTCATAATGGCCTTTGACTTGTCACTGACGCGTCATTTATCGTTGTCTGACATCGTAGTGGGTCTAGAGGGCAAAGGTAGGGACCCAGTAACGTAATTTGGCCTGTAATATATGTCCTTGGGTCAAGTACAACGGTCCTACTGACGTCATGCGACCTCAGAGCGAGTCATAGATGATAGAAGAAGGCAACAGATGCCGCAAACTCGACCTCGAAATGAACCTTAGATTAACAAGGTGGCCAACGGTGACACCGTATGACCCAGGACTGTGGACTGGATGGCGGGTATAGACACCTGATGACATAAAACTAACTAGAAATAACCCCTGAGTCACTACCGGCGATGCCAGGTTGCGGACGTCATCAGACCTTAAACATGGACCCGAACGATGGGCATTGACTCCAAATGATGTACCTTTGCCTAGAAACGACCACTAGACTTATAAGGACGCTTCTTGTGACATTGCATGACCTTGGCGAAGGACTTGGACGGCAGAGCAAGACACCAGATGAGGTAATCTGGCCACTCCCATCATCGGACCCTGAAATGAGGCTTAGGCGGAGGAAAAGTATTTTTAAGGACAAAATATGATTTGGAACTGGCTAATAGACTGGCGAACGGTAGACAACTCATGGATCGATAAAGAGGCCCCAGTGGCCTCAAATGACCTTAAAGAGGAGTCTGGAGGGGGGGGGGTATGGACACCCAACGAAGTAATTAGACCGGTAAATGACCCTCGGTGAAGGCATATGGATTTAAGATGGGTAATAGACACCGGGAAAACAATTGATGACACAATGCTAGCCAGAAATCGTTCTGGTTTGGTATACAAGCCCACGGCGACGGTAATTTTGTAATTTTGTTTGTAATGCTTTGTTTATGTGACTACCTGACGTTTGGCGATCACTTTGGAATTTGTCTGACCCCTGCACACGTGGGCTGGCCTTCGGGCCATGCTGAGGCTCCATTTGTCCTGTTGTCTTCAGAATACATGCATTCAACCTCACTCACTGCCTTCTTCCACCCTATGGAAAGCCTCGGGACGATACATTGCTGGCATAGGCTTATCACTTGTTTTCTAAATATCTTTGCCCCATGTTTCATTTTTGTAAATTACCCGATTTCTCAATACAATTGTTTTTTTTTGGAGGCTTTCACTGCATATATTTATTTTTTTTAATTTTTAGACATTTGCCACTGTAACGCAAATACATGCACTCCAGGCAGAGCAGAGAGACTGGGCCCGAGCTTGGTCGGAAGACTGGTGCACGCGTACGCGGACCAGAGGAATCTTAAAGTAACCGCCAGACATCAGGTTGACGCATAAGCAAAGTACTACAACCAAACTTTAGTATTTGTTTACTACGAATTACTTTATGATTACGTGCCTTTGTTCTGAAATATTTTGCTTATGTGACCACCTGATTCATGGCGATGCCTTTTAAGATTTGTGTGGGCCATGTGTGCGTGGGCTGGCCTTCGGGACATGCTCAGGCCTAATTACTTTACTCACCCTGCAATACATGTACTCAGCTCCACTTTCTAGCTTCTTCTACCCTGTGTGAACGCTATATGTTCTTTTTGATTATATTTTTTATTTACCATTGTTTGCTTTAATGTTTTTTTCTTCATTGCTATACATTTTTTTTGTATGGCGATTGGTTGACTTCAAGATCACCTGTTGACTTCTACAAGGTACATTTGTTTAGTATGGGTCACTGCGTCCCCAGATTATTAGTACTGGATGCCCTTTACTGATGATAGTCTAGCGGATAGAGACCCGGCGTCTGGCAAGTAATTACCGCCATAGTAATGAAGGCATGGCGGCGGGGGCGCTCATACCGAATATTGAGGGAAATTGACCATCTGAACCCAAGTGACTCCGGTCCCTCCATTTCAAGGCCTTTAACTTCGCCAAGCCGCGCTAACCTTGTGTCTTTCCCAGTTCCCTTTGTAGTTACCTCCCTAATTATTGCGGGTCAGCCGACCTTTCATCTAATTTACTACTTATTCCACCTTTCGTTCCTTTCATTTGGTCCTTCTTGTCCTTTTCCATTCATCCTTCTCCCTTCCATTTGTCCCTCCTTTCACCATTCGTTTTGCCCGTTTTCCCTTGTTTTCATTTTTTTTTTTTCACTTCATCTATTCACTCAGTCATTCACGTGCTATATGGGCCCTACCGCCTAATCCTATTACTTATAACATGTAGGTAGAACTCACCTCCAATAAACTCATTTCACTCTTCATTCATTGGTCCACTGCTCACCCCCTTCTCCCCTCATTGGCTCTAATGTGGTACTTTGTCTGTCAACATGGTCACTCACTCACTGGCCGTACGACGCTCCACGTTTCCTCTATTTCACCTCCAAATGTCCAGTCGTGTCCTGTCACCTTTCAATTATTACTCGTTTCGTTTGCATGGTTGGCATTTCCAGCTCTTATCACCCTTCCTGCGTCCTCACAATCGGAGTCGCCTCTTGTGCGTTCATGTCCTCAGAAGGCACATCAATCTTATACAACTTCCTCATGTAAGTTTTACTTTCTCATAACTTACCTTCCTGTCTCCATTCTCTGTCCTCTTAGCACAGTCTTATCTCTACTGATACGATGACTGCCGATGCTACGAGAAGTTGAGACGAACCGATTACGCTTGCAATAGCATGCTAGTTTGGTTAGCAGTTCCACCATGGGTGCTTCTTTATGTCCTCTTTATTCTTTACTCTACTGGAAATGTACTTAGCCTTGCTGTGTTCATTTCTGCCCTTCTCATCTTCATCAGTGTGTCTGCTCCTCCTCGCTGGAAGGCCAGTTCAAGTTTATCCGTGTATCCGTCTTCTTTTTTCTCGTTCCTTTTACTTTCTCCAATTGTAGTGATCATTATTTGCAAATGTATCTTCCTCTCTTATAGTAACGTTGTTGATTTTCTTCACTACTACTTTGCCCCTTTCCGTATTCATTTGTTGCTTAGATCTCTCCAGGCTATTGTTTTTATCAGTAGTTTTGGTATTAATATTACCTATAGCACAAACTCTTCATTTTGGCAGAATGCTTTGCCTTCAAGTACTTTCTTTTTACATCTGTTTTCTTGCTTTATGCCATTGGTTTGCAATTTATTTTCATATCCATTCAATTTTGCGTTTTTTATTTCCCTCAGCATCGTGCTTCTGCATCATTACCAATGTGGGTTTCAAGCCTTTTCCTTACTTCCCAACTTCAATGATGAGGGAGCCTCTCACTGTTGACAGCCAAACTCATGTAAACACTACAGCAGAAGGTAGGTTATTTTTAAATAGACTAGCTTAGGCCATCACTGCTTCCCCCTTCCTCCGGTCATTTCATTTCCATTTTTAACACCCCAACTATGGATCATAATACACATCCAGTGTGTCGCATTCATCTCCTTTCTCCACTCCTCACTCGTTTTACCACGAAAACCAATGCCCTGACGTCCTTCCACCTCCCTTTACCTCCCCTGCAGACATCGGCAAAATGGTGTGATGAAGGTGACTCTGAACCCAGTGACCCGGGCGAATCGAACAGATTCTGTGCCTTGTCCTTACTCATCTCATTTCTCACTAATCTTTTCTCCTCCACATATGGTGAGGCAACGAGTTTATCCTATTTTCTACACTTATCTATCAAAACATTACTAGCCCGCTCCACCATCGGCTTGCTGTAATTCCCGACGTCAACCTAAGCTTGTTTTGTGGTTTATTAGGGCTTGGCGATGGGTCTTGGGGATGTGGAAATGGAAGATTGACAACTTGCTGGAGTGGGACGCGTTGCAGGTACCCTCGGCATGAGGTGGTGTCAGCCAAGTAGCAGTACAGTATACCCTCTCCCTTTCCTCGAAACGTGGCTATCTATCGCCTTGTTCTGCACAGGAGCAACACCTTTAGCAAGGTTGGTAGAAGGTAGATGTTTGTGTGTGGTCTTCCTCCTTTTCTCATTTCCTCCATTCCTTCCTTTCCCCGTTTGATAAATCAGTTTGCGTCTGCACTTAATTCTCGTTCTTCCCTCCTTTTCTTGGGTGGCGGGTGGTAGACCAGTGCTGTTTTGTTGACTTCGCACTTGAGGAATGGCGACCACCAATACTGGTGCTGCGGGGTGTACATAGAGCAATCAGATGGGCATGAGTTGGCGAATGGGTTGAGGGTTTGTGTTTTCTCTCGACTTCGAAGAGTGAGGTGAATTTATTTCTCTGCTTATTTCTACTCTAATCTTCCCTGTACTGTCTTGGAGTTTTTATTGTCCGTAGTATTGTTCCTCCATACCCATACTTGAATCGGAACCTGGGTTTTTTGTTTGTTTGTTTGGTTGTTTTACTTCCTCTGATCTACCAGCGGCATTGTGAAGACAAGTTGACAAATTCACCTTCCGATTAGTACCGCTGGTACTGCCCTGAGGAAGGCGAGAAAAGGCCTGAAACTCGGAGTGACTACTGCTCCTCCTTCCAGCACTGATCCACCCGGTGGATTTCGAGTAGCCTCTCTCTTCCTTGCCTTTCAGTTGCAAACGTCACCATTCTAGTCTAGTCATTCGTTTGCCTACCCATTTGGATGATCGTTAATTCCTGGTCTGAGGCTATCCTCAATTACTTCCTTTACCATCATTGTTATTGCCACTTCTTCAACAGATCTTTTTCCTCTTTGACTTCTTGTTATGCATCAGTGGGGACGGGATGGGGAGTGGGTGGGTGGAATGCGTGCATGTGGGTGTAGTGGTAATATTTAATGGACCCCTCTACGGTTGAAGTGGTAAAACTCCTTCTTCTTTCTAGGATGTTGGGACAAAGGTGGAAGTAGCTGCATGCACTGTTGCCATCTGAAATATCGCTTCTTTTCCTCATGACTGTGCTTTCTCCCTCACAAGCAATTCAAACAGCTTCAAGGTACTCCTTCTTACTCCCTCTACCTCGAATCGTTTCATTTTTGTTGGCTTTTATTATTATCTGTGTTGATATTGATATTTCCAGTGCGTTTACTGTCTTCCCTCCTTACACCAAACCTGATGCCCTCCTCAACGTGTTTTTCTTCTCATGCCACTCCATGTAGTTTTTGAGTACAGTATTGCAATAGGAGATGCACTTTCCATTTCCCTGCCTTCCTCTCTCATCTCGATGCCATGGCGTATTCCTTGTCCCCTCCTCCTCCTCTCGATCTCATCCGTTCACGCCATGTCTCCTCGCATACCGTCCAAATCTCTCTTCCTTTTTCCCCTCCCCCCTCACCGTTTTACGTTCCCACGTTAGACATTTCCTTCCTTCCTTTCATTTTTTCCTCTTATCTGTCTTGATGTTCTACTTAGTGGTGGGGAGAGCGAGAAGGTGGAGAGCCTATGGTTGCGTAAGTTTTGCCATAACGGCGAGACCTCACGTCTCGACCGGTGCTGCACGAATGCCTTACCGATCTTGACCATCGCTTCTGGACTCCGTAGGTAGGTGGGTTGGTGTGTGGATGGGTGCAAGGGTTGTCAAGGCAAACACACGTTGTGTGCCACCGTGTTTAGGTATGATAGTGGTGGTGATGGTGGTGTCATAAGAAAAGGCGTGTTCATCAATCACAGGTAAGGCAGACAAAGGATGAACAAATTGCGAATTGAGAGCGCAGGAATGCAAGGGAGAATGGAAGGGCAGGAGGCGAGGGCTGGTCTTCTTGCTCCTGTGGGATTGTTAATCACCGATCGCCGAGACAGGAAGAGAGTGAAGTAGGTGGTGGGTCAGTGTGTGGAAGTGTCTCCTTTGGTTAAAAGTGTGGAGATGATGTTCTTGATCGTATGTAGTCAGGTGGCACGGATCAGCTTCTCATTTGACACGGACCACAGAGAGTCTAAGGCTTCCGCTGCCTTGAATGGAAATAATTAAATGCTGAATTGGTCGGCACGAGCCTCCGCATTGGTGTTCTGCTCCTTCAGTGGGCGGAAGTGGAGAGCCAGACCAAGAGGGCAAGGTAAACTAGGGTGGACGCTCCGAAATTCGTTTGCTTTTTGAGGAATATCGCTATCCTCAAGTGCTAGTCTAATGATGCTCTTATTTGCTTCTTTTTGCCGCACTACCCATGCGATGCGTCATGCGTGGTGCTTAACATTGCAAGAAGTACGTGTTTGGCGCATTTACCAGTTGAGGAGGCGGTTGTCTAATCCTACACTCCTATCTACTTACTTAAGACTAGTAGCAGTAGCAAGTTTCGCAAACTAGTTGTTGGATTGCGCATGATGTGGTCGTGGTCATAACCTAAGCGGAGTGCAGCAGAGGGTCATTGCCGCCATTGCGTTAGGGTCTTAGATCCATCACAGAAGCTTCTAGACTTGCAACATTTTACTTTATCTAGGTGGGAATCGAAGGTTGTCAGTGGCGTGAGAAATGGGATTGAAGACTGTTGCAAAATGGAAGGAGCGTGTGTCCAAATGCGTAGACCAAAGCAATAGGTAACAGTCCTGATGACCTAGGCACCTTCATGATCAAGACGTGTATCACATCTTCGAGGAGGGGGCTACTCAAGGGCCATAAGATTGATTCAGCGCTGCTAATACCTGCTTCATGTTTCACAATCCCTTTCCGTATAAAAGAAATTTGAGGCATTGAGGCACCCCTTATTGGCTCATAATGCCTCTGCCATTCAGTGTCAGTGTCGTGCACAAACGCTGACTACGTCATACACAAGCATTGCTGACCTTACCTAACTCCGACTTACAAAATGCAGCAGTCTTGGTTGTTTTAGCACCACACAATGACCAACTCCTAAGTCTTTAAAGGTAGACAACTTGTCTAACCGCTTCTGTTCTTGACGAATCGCCAAGCGCCGTTGTTTAGACCCAAGTAAAACCTGATTGGCGATGTGTGGTGACAAGTCACTTCTTAAAGCCGTGTCCTTCTTCAACTTCAATTTGTCGTAGTGACAGAAGAACTCTTTGAAGACCTCCCTATGGCCTCACGTTCGTGGCGTTATCAAAAAGTCCCTCTTCATAAGTCAAAGGCATTGTTGAGGAAGGAAAAAGACTAATCAGAAATGCCGACGATGCTGTAGGTTGAGCAATTTCTCCGCTCCTCATTTGTCCCGGAGCGAGCAGAGTGGCTAGAAGAGGGCGTCTTCCACTCGACGTGGAACGAATGCGTAGAAGGAAATAAAAAAGTGAAAACCAAGAATTTTTGATATATTCAAGGGCCCTTAGTGGCTCCTTAAGGCCCACCTCTTCTTCTTGGATATTGTGCGTTCAAGCAAACGCATTTTAAGAGAAGTCGATGGAAAGCTCGGTAGGAAAAAAAAGCACAAAACCCAAACACCGTAAAGCGCGAGATGATTTGTCTAATTTTTGCCAGAATAGCAAAACTGCGGCAAAACCCGCCGAGCGACATAATGATAAATGTGGCAATCATTTCTACCTCCAAATTGACCCCCTAACAGTGAAGGTGATGCGGATTAATAAATTAGCCACGACTAGCAATGGCAAACTAAAAGCGCAACACAAAAATGATGTATGCTTTAACTTTTTTAAACACTTAACATGGGTAGCGATGGTAACAAGGAGGTAAAACACACTGATTTTTGGCAACGAATAAAAAGATGGTCTGCCTCTCAACTACTTATTACAATTTAAGCATCCCTAGTGCTTTCGTCGTGGAAATTGGTCTCCGACGCACGAAGGAGCCTTAAGGCTACAGGGTGCTCGCGTAGTTATTGGTGGTCGACACCTGTGCCATTTTTGATAAGCGCTTTGGAGAATGTTGGTTTGCATAAATGTTATTCCAGACAGCGCCTTCTTGTAACGCCACAAGAAGACTGTGCAGGCTATCACCGAAACCACCGTGAACAGGGTGCGAGGCCATAAGAGAGCCTGACTGGACGACAGGCACTGCGAAGGCCATAAAAGATGCCGGGCATAGAAGCACGAATTGGTCTTATTGTGTCAAACAGACTCTTCTTTTCTACTGCACTTGGAACCAGTAGTGTAGTCCATGATGAAATTTAGGCCAACGTTCTTCCTTCTTCGCAGTGTCAGAAGTCCATTTTAGCAATTCGTCAAAGCTATTGTTAGCTCTTTTCTTTTCATCATCCTCAGTGTCTTTCCAGTATTTCACTGTTTCACCTTTCGCCTTCTCTACCTCATTTTCTCAAAACCCACGCTTACTTGGGTCACAGTCACCGCATACGCAATTTTAGTCCACCTGCGGCATTCCAAGAGATGGAGATGGGCTGGTGCAGGACAAGCCTTGACAATAATAGGTGCCAGCAGCACAAGGAAGCGGCCGTCGCAATCCTCAAAGAACACAGACGACGACACGGCTCGATTCAAAATGCCCATCCAGAGGCACCGAGCCACCATCAATGCAGTCTGGACGATGTTCTACTGCCACCGCTCCTCCTCGAAGACGATAAGCATTAACCCATTTAATTCAGTGCCTTCTGCAATAAATCAGGTTTGAAGAGCGTGCAAATACATAAAACCCTGTGTGAATGGCTGGTAGTCTCATGTGCTGCGAAAATGTCATCAAAGTGAATGTCGCGTTCGGACACCGCCAACCCCTAAGTCGGTCCCACCTTCCACGTCTTGCGACCGAGATTGGAGGTGCACCTCTGCCGCTCCCACTGGCATTGGCACCCCTTCTCTCTCCGTTGTAGTAGTACAAAAGGTGGGAATAAAGGGCAAGACCACGAGATATGGCCATTTCTAAAACGAACAGCCTCCCTTTTTATTTCCTTTTCCCCCTTGCCCCACTCTATGGCAACATCTGATCCACCCACCTAAAGTTGGTTGGTCCCCAATTTTATTGTTATCACCATCAGCCTCATCAAGCCAACTGTGGCGGCCATGGCAGCGCCAGTGCCAACAGCACCAGCCTCACTTCCTGGCCTTGTTGGCCTGCAATAAAAATGACATAAAGGTGGTGGGTCGCAATGTTTATGGAAGGCGAAAACGACCTTTTATGTGGAACATTTTATTGGCGGCTAATTTACTTCATTCTCATGGCTTTGAGAAGTGTCAGGGGAAGGCATTGTGACCAAACCAAAGTTATGACCTCATCGCCATTACCTCCACCCCTCCAATGTTTCATTTTCTCATGTGGGTTTGATGAAACGATTGAATGAAACGATCCCATTTTGCAATAAGTGGAGAGAAAGGGAGAGAAAGAGAGTTGGCCAACTTTTAGTGGTTCACATCTTGCATGGTGGCACAGATTAAAGGAGAGTGTTTGCATCTCCTTCAATGGCTCCAATTAGCGCGTGCATGCATAATGGAACAGCTCATTTAACCTTGTCTCGGAAACGAGTGTGTTGATTTTCTCACCACCTCAACTCACTCACCATGGAACATGTTGGTGACCACTAACGGCTAGCACACACCAGGAGGCTCAGCTTTAGACTGCATTTAAAGAGCCACGTAGGGAAGATCATTCGTCCTGCGTTGGTGGACTCTAAAAATCTCCATGAAGGAGGACATACTCCTCATTCCCTTCCACATTTCAACACCGATCGACGTCTTTTTATTGCCTTGACGCCTTCTCCTCCTCCTCTGCTTGCACTACGACACTGTGTGTTTTAGCGTGTTGGCATCGGAGGCGTAAAGGCGCCACTATTCACATCCTCACTTTCCGCTGATAAGAGGCAAAAATGCTCGATAATAAAGTCTTCTCTTGAATATTTGCCCATAAAATTGGCAGCACTGAGCATCGCAACCAACCTGCGAGACCGCTTCAATCAACAAATTCACTCTGTTCACTTGGAGAGGAGGTGGAAGCTTTGTGGGCCTCCCAAGAGAGCACCAAACGGACGGTGAAGAGGATACAAAATGGGTACAAATGGGTACTTTTAATGGCAATGTTGTCGTGCCACCTAACAACACCGAAAAGGGTCCTGTCCACCTCTGTACCGGTGATAGAGACAGTGTTTTTTTTGCACTCGCTACGTCTCCCACCATTGAAGGGATAATTAGGAAGTGCGTCTTTCGCCACAGAACTGCAGGTTCCACAAGATGCTGCTACCTGTTGACGATGGCCTTCGCTCATGTCAAAGTCAAATTATGACGCTGCAAAGCCGATATCTCCGCTAAGTAGTTGAGTAGAGGAGAGCAAAGAAACGTCGTTGATCACCACCACCATCAACAAAACTAATGAGAGGCCTTCTTGCGGTGTGGAGGTGCAACCGCCATTATTCGCTGTTGGTAATCATTGTGGTGGGTGGACATCTCGAATCTGCTAGCCCCTCTAACCTGCTGCACAGATGGCAACGACAAAGTGGAGGAGTGGTGCTGATGTTAAGGGTGAAAGTGGTTGATCTCTGAGGTCACACTCTAATCCAACACCTCTCACTTTCTCCTCCCGCCATCATCAGACCAACTAAAGAGGCAATTTTCTATGTAATCCCGCGGCAAGACATTCACATTAATGAGGAAGGATTGGAGCCTGTCAGGCTGAAAGCGGCTTTGAAGGTCTCAGAAAGCTACCCTCAAGCAAAGCGCGCAAATGCGAATCACACTTAACTCTTTGAACTCTTTTTTGTTTACACTTTTGAATGGATTTGGGGATTTAGGAGGAAGGCAATGCGTAGTTGGCTGCCTTGTGAACAATCTAAGAATTCTCTGTCAAGTCAAAACTCCCTCCCACTTCTTGCCTTCTCTCGTCTCCTCAAGGTGGTTAGGTATGTTTCACCCCCCAAAATCGCATCAAAGAGCTTTAACGTTTACAGCATGTGAATTTAATTTGGAAAATGATTTGACTGTGTTCAAATCACTCTGCAGAGTTTGTGGAAATGTATTGCAAAGTCGTCTTCAACCGAGAATGCGAGATCAGGTGGATAATAAATTTCGCGTTTTTGTCGGTGAAATCAGTGGAGTTGAGCAACAAACGAAATGCGATTGTTGAAATGTTGCGTGTGGAGGAGAGGTAAGAGGTTGGAAGGTACTGCTGTTCTGTGCTCTCACTGAAGCCTCACACTCGTTGAATGGATAAACTCAAGGTCAATGATTGCTTCCGTCTTGGGAAGTGGGAACAGCGGATTGACTGCCTGTCAAGTGACAGACCAACTATGGCACAGTTTTTTAGCGCTTCGAGAAGGCACCTCACAACCTCGATCCGGTAAGCTTTGCAACCAGACATTCCAGCCAGCTTCACGATAGAAATTTTCGATTGTCCATATCTGACAGTGCCGAGGAGCATCACCACCTTGAGCGACGAGGTGTTGGGTCGGGACAATGTTACTTTAGTTTAGCTGAGGGTTGAGCGACTTCATTCCGGAGAAGTGTTGACCTCGCGGTGGTCACCAGAGACTCAGGAGAGGGAATTTTTCTGCCTTCATGCCCTAAAACTGATTTTGTCTGTTTTCCCACCTTTGGGAATGAAAGTTGAAATGCAAATCATGGGGTGTAGACTTGCGCAACCACTCGACAGATGCACAAAGAAGGGTGGAAGTGGGTTGATAAGATCAGAATGCTGGATTAAACTCAACTTTCTCATTCCAAAATGGGCAACTTGGCAAGCCAACTGCTAAATGATGTTGAGTTTTAAATGCACCTCGCCTTCTCCTCCTGTTCCTCCTCCCCCTCTTGTTGTTATTTTGCAGTACCTCGCCCACCCACCCTCTTGCCGAGAGTGATGTAAGTGTGTGTGTGTGGATTCCGTTTGACAATGAGCGGGGATATGAGTATGGAGGAAGGGGAGGCGTCACATTCACTGAGCGAAGTGGGAGGTGATGTGTATTACAGATGGCGGGAGGGAGGAGGGGGAGAGAAGTGGGGAAAAGATTTACTAAAAAAAAGTCAAAAATGCACTATATT
>UYWX01020570.1:1067-37110 GCA_900622495.1 Hydatigera taeniaeformis | reverse complement strand
TATATATATATATATATATATATATAGTGAAAGCAATACTAAAGCGACATTAGAATGTCAGATTTAGAGGAGATCACATCCTCGTCTATGCAACTGAAGACCACAGAAGTGAAAATGAACGGATGGGAGGGTGAATACATCCTCAAGGCGTCTAGAGCAACCACAGGCAGAAGCCAGGACGTATCTCCTTCACCACCTCGCCCATGGATACACCATCCATCCGCTTCGTTCACCATAAATAAGCCCTACATCAGCACTAACCATCTGAACTTAAAATGTACATCATTAGAGCCACTATTCTTTCCTGTCTCCACCACGGGATGGAGGTCAAGAGGTCATAAAAAGCCCCTCGCTTTATTGGTCCATGTGTTTGTGATGCACTTGCAGCAAATTAGCCCCACTTGCTTGTAACGCCCAAACGTGAGGTGTAAATGTAGCACCCGAACGACAAGACACTCCCAAGTGAGAGCATGGGTCGAAAGTAGGTAACAATAAAGATAGCAGTGGTGGTTCAAAGGCCACTCTTAGCAGAGGCACAAATGCAAACAACGCTAATTACGCACAAAAAAGTTGCCATGAGAAAAAAACTGCACACAAAAGTCATCTCACTTAGCTGTTGGTAAGTTAACGAACCATTTTCAGCCAGTGTCAAGACTTCCAAATAACACGTAGCTGCGGAGGAAAGTGCCTTTGTGACTAAAAGGGCAGGTGCATGTGATTCACCCAACAACTAAACGCCCAAATCGACTCAAATGCTCATCCCACATCTGTTTTATCATTGCCATTGGGGAGCGGAAGTACTGAAGTAGACGTTGAGAGATCGTAGACTTTATTACTGATTAAAAATGGATGAACGAGTTACAGGTAGATAAGAAAGGCTGTGGAGCTGGATACGGAGTAAATGGATAGAGGGAAGTACTGTTTCTATAGCCTCAACTAAGAAATATAAGACAATCAGTAACTGTAGCTAAAATGTACAGAAAAAAAGGAAGCTGAATGAGCAAATCTCTACATAAAAAAAGTTTATTTCAAGCCCAACAAAAAGGCAGCGTGTCTACCTGTTTATACGACAAATTCCTCAACAGAAAGCACCCTGTCGTATTTTTAAACGCGAGTAAAAATAAAACTGCAGGAACTAAACAAGTGGACTCGCGCCTGCTTTTGCCTGAATCAAACAAAATGAATTTTAGAATGGAGGACATTTTCTATGCCATTAATCACAGAAAATTAAAGAGAGGAATAGCCTGAGAGTAAATGGTAAATGTAGTTCATATAGATAATCAGGAGTGAAAAGGTACTCCGATAAAAAATCAGATCCAAGAAAAAAGTTTCTTGCGGTGCAGGAAGATAGAAGTACGAGAGCTGATGCTTCAAGGTAGTCTGGAATAAGAAGTTCGGAACCACCTTGTGAAATCGACGATCAAGAGGGAACGCTTCTCAAGCAAAGCAGAAGACAATGCTTCTAAGAACGATCATGTGGACACAGATTCCATAAAAAAACTTTTGAATATTAGAATTGACGATTCGAGGTTTCGCGCCTTTCTTTCAACTTTAGTTTTGCAAATATAGGGAATCCGGAGCATTTTCTAACAAAATCTGGCCCTAGAAGTATAATCAGAGCAGTTGTAACGGTTTAGGCTAAATGATCAAAAGAAAGGCCATGAGGAAAGAACGAAATCGACCATACAACAAATGTTGTTTTTGTAATGGAGATAATCGTGTCTTCGAATTAACAACTTATGGAAAAAATCAAAATGTAAACCTTTCAGATTTAGGAAAAAATGTCTATTAAGCTAGCCTCACTCATCTATTAGAGCGCATATTTGACTCACATCTGCGCCAATAAAGGGGACAGTACTTCAAAAGTAAGAAAAGTAATAAAACAAGGTGGTAAAACTTAAAAAAAGGCATTCATGTCAAACCATGCGTTCTACAAAATACGCACACTCGGAGAAACAAATATGATTAAAATGGACATGTATGTCAACCTACATGGCTTCATCAGGACTGTAGTGGATAACAGCTCGTTTAGAGATTATGGGCTCATCTGCTAGTGCTTGGAGGAGGAAAAAAGGCTCAAATACTGCAGCGAAGCAATTCCGTTTTAGCATAGCGACATGACGGGCAACCGCCTCGTAGTTATCTGGGACATTTTGCAAATCAAAACAAAGAGTGACTGAGTAACCAGGGTATGGTTCGTCCAATATGTACGGGCCGTATTCTCGCCTCAGAAGCTAAATCAAGAGAACAATAGCTAGTTTGTTTTTGAGGAATAAAAAAAAAAGAAAGTGACTACCCACTCCTTCAACATCATATTCCTTCAATTCGTCGAAAAAGTTTACCAGGAGACTGACTAGGAGCTTGGATTTATCCTTCTCAGGGTTGTGAATCCGATAGAGAATGCGATCGAAATCAGCGACAGTGTGGTCGATTTTTTCAAATTTTGAGCTTACGATTAGACTACGAGGTAAACCTACCCAGCTTTGGCACTACTGAAGCGGGTAAGAAGCAAATCCTCCACAGCCGAATTGTGGAACTCAAGAAATATCATAATGAGCAAATGTGAGTATTTGGTGAGTTAAAGGGCGCTAACAGACATGTCTGAAAAGAGAAAAAAGCAACCTAAGCACGTTAACACAATGCGGCAATGTGCAAGTGATAGGTAAATTGGCTGTCAAGGGATACAGAGGAATATACAAAACGCCTTAATATGTAAAAATAAATGAAAAACGCAGAATGATGGGCATCACATGAAAAGGAATATGCTCACACAAACTACAGCAAAACTCCCCCAAACAAATCACATACTCAGAGTTCTACGCTGATTGGTTAAAATATCGCGAAAAGGTGTTCTGAAGGCTATATTTTGGTACCTCATGCTTTAAAAAAATATGCTGACTTTTTTGCATACAAACTATTTTTTAAACTAGTTGAAACTTTTCCTTTGGCTATTTTCAACAGTAAGAAGTAAAATGAAATGACAGGAATATATAACAAGAAAAACTGGATAACCGAATTGGCAATCACTCCACTGACATGTTTGTGAGCTCTATTTATTCAACTCACATGTAAAATAAGTCACCTTTGTGACGTGTAAAAAAGACTATCAGTCTCCTCGGCATACCATAATGTTGCTATGGTTGATCCAGCATTTGCCTTTAGGACGCGACCATGGGCGACAATCGAATCATCACTTTCCAACTCTTAGTTTGCAACGTTTAGTCAACACAATTTTAATTAGCACCTATTATCCAAGTTTTTGTATTTCATTCAGATTTTAGTATTATAAGTGTTTAATAAGCTGCGCTACAGTTCCAATTTAAATACCATATATATAGTTTGAAACCGCATCCATCTCTGGTGCATCCTTACATTGGTTAAATGTTAACTAATTGGAACTACTCGCTTACTACACTGATATATGCGGGAACATTTTCATTTATGGAAGCAAATATCATCGGTTCGACCTTGTTCTAGTTTTCGATGTTTGTAAAGGATTTTGTAAGGTAAAAATTGATATACTCCTAAACGCACTATCTTTTGTCTAACAACAGTATCAAAAGAATCATTAACATCCTCTAGTAGCTCTCTTGATTGTTGTGGACCCAAGTCCTGCTTGAGATCTGGGACTCGTACGGAGTCGATTGTGTTTAGACTTTGTTCAAACTCCTAAATTTGGAGTTCTAGGAGCACATTTGAAATTTTTGGTCAGCTGGAGTGGTTTGCTAATTATAATGCTTTCCTAAATAACTCCAAGCCAACATAAATGTCGGTCTACCATTACGACGCCCTGCTTTTTCTCCTCTGATAAAGAGAGTTCTCCACCACGTTTACTGGAAAAACCCTCTCCACAAATCCGTACATGAAATCAAAAAGCATCAAACACTTCAAACCAAGACGAAAAATTTATTAACCACTAAAGAAACACGAAAAAACCAAAAGGAACACTATCATCTCATCTCATCTTTGCTCCTCGCATTTTAGCAGCATCTCTTGCAACGGCAGCCTAAAAAGGTTGGAAGAAAAAAAAGTTGGAAGAAAAAATGGGGCTTTAAGTTTATAGGCGGTGTAACTAACAGGTGATGTGAGAAGGCGACTTACAGCATGGCGTGACGCAGCAGCATTCACAGCAGCAATCATCACAGCAACAGCAACTGCAACAACAACGATTACAACCCCTTCTTGGCATTTTGAATGTTTCTTGGCTTTGCTTGGAGATTTATGTCTCTCTTCTGGTGTTTGGCGAGACCCCGAGCACCTTTATATACCCACAAAATGCGCAATTTTTTAGAGTAAATTCCTGCTCTCGCTCCACCATCCCTGCCTCAGGCGCCGTCTGATTGACTCGGCAGCCTCAAGGGGGTGGGGAAGCAGGGCGAAGGGAGGGAGAGAGGGAGGGGAACGCCTAATTGCTGTGGCTCCAAATAGGTTGTTTGGTAATAACCGACTTCATTCACTGTTTTTTTATTAAGTGTCAATTAGGTGCCTCTTCAGCTTCTTTCCCCTCTTCTCCCTCTTTTCGTCACCTCATGCAATAAAGTTGTTCAGGATGGAAATGATGTGGTTTACAAGTGATGCGATTTTTCGGACTTCCGTTTTAACTGATTTGAGCAAAATGTTGTCAGGGTGAGGCGGCTGTGTTCCACCACACTTCTATCCAGTTGCCAACGCCACACCTCCACCATTCCAGCTTGTCTGATAGCTGGCGGACCACTCAGTCGCCATCCCACGATTACATCCACATCCTCCTGTTACTCGTGAATCAAGTTTATGAATGTCTGTGGTATGATGAAATCGAGTGGACAGTTTGCAAGTTTGATTTACTTCTTGCTAATAATTGCACAAAAGTGTATTTAGAGATAAGGCGATGTTGATGAGGTTTTAGTTGCCAAACTGATTGCAGAGCATGTCGAGTGATTAGTAAAGGACACTTGACCAGGCGTCGACTGATCCGCGCGACCTCAAAGACGTTTCAGCATCCCTTTAGTGTCCCCAGTTTTGCGACCTTGCTAACTACACACGACCTGTGATACGTTTTTGATGGAAGCTACAGAGAAGGGAAGGAATGGTGCCACTGCTGTGCCACCGAGAGCATGGTAAAATGTGTCCATTTTTGTCTCCTTATTCCGCATTATATGTACGAACCAGGTGACAACAATAGCGCTAGCGAAACATTTACTTGTCTTTGGGGAAGCATAAACACATTTGAGGTTGGTTCAAGTTCGCCTCCTCGTTTCCACGTCCACCCCGTGATTGGACCACCCTCGGCCTAATTGACAGCGCCAGCAAGGCTACCACCTTATTTCAAATCACGGCTCCACTAGTTTAGGTGAAAATGCAGTTACTTCTGTTATTCTCTACCTAAAAATAAACTGTTTGCCCAACCCAATCCGCTCAAATGATGTGATCATCAAGTTGGTGTCCGCGCTCGCAGTTCCAACCATTCCTCCACCCATCAATCCACTTCAGACCATTCTTCCACCTTCTCCCATTTCCACCAAAATTTTTTTCTCATCAAAACAAGGCGCAATTAAGTTGTGAGACCTTTTTTATTTCAATAATAGCAAAGGTCATTGTCGTACAGGGCGTTGTCTGCTCCAAAGGATTTTAAAAAAAGTGGGAGAAATAAAGAGCAAGAAAAAAAAACTGGAGTAATGTATAAATTGTTTGTGGGCAGTGAAATAAAAATGTATATCTGTTTTTAGTTCACACACTGTGTTCTAGCTGATGGAGGCGGTTGTCAATCACCATTGTGTATATTCGTCGTTAAAGCGAAGCACCTCTCTCCAATTGCCTATAAAACGATATTAAATAATAAAAAAATAATGAAATAATTCGTACAGAAAAAAGATTGTGTGAGGATTTTTAAGGTCAATAGCCTGTTTCATACTGGCGCAGAGGAGTACGCTTTTTTTTTTCCCTCCCCCCCATTTTCGACACAAAATTTTTTGAGTATTGGGTTACCCTTGGGGGTACACACACACCTAGCGTCTCTTAATTTTCCTCAATTCCTCCCTCTGGCTAGGCTGTTTGGGCTTAAAGCTTAAGGCATTGCCATCAAGGCCGCAGGTCGAGAGGACAAGGGATTTATCTTTAAATACGGGTCTTGAGTGGAGGCACACATTCACACCCTAACAGCGACCACAGTCGATTGCGTTTGGCCACGCTCCCTCTGAAAACGCAGTCACTGGGGAGTCACATGCGTGTGTCTGCATCAGAGAAGTCTCTCTAGCAAAAACGCCGGTCGTATTAAACGTCCTGATCAAGTATTTGTCAGATTAAGGATGAAAAATTGCTTGATTTTTGGGATGTGACTCCTCTCCACAGAAAAGCCCGAAATTGCCTCAATTTGTAATTCAAATGATCCGTTGTGTTTTAAGTTGATCTAATATTCATCAATCTCCGAATGGAACTACCTATATTGCAGTCTAATTTCTTGAAGTTGTTATCGGCAGTGAATGACTCTTTACTTACCACCCTGGGAAAGAAGCGAGAAAATGCAAGGTCAGATGACTGCCACCTTTGTTTCTAAGCCGTGAATTTGGTCAACAAGTTATAAGCTAAGTGTTACTTATATTCTTTGTAGTAGAAAGAACGTCACCTGCTTTGCGAATTGACGTATAATAAGGGAAAGGATAAAGGAATTAGCAAAGCCACGGATCAAAAAATGTGCAGCCAGTTTTATTTTTCCAATTGAGCTTCTAGCAAGTGTTCGCTTGCTAGCAGTGAAACAGTCTCATCGGGGAGGTTATCAAGGCGGTATTTTGAAGAAACCTCCTCTCATTTGGAGAAGAGAATACGCTAAATTATTGGTGACTACTTACTTAAATAGATCTAGACAGAGAGTCACGGAAAATAATACCAAAAATTTTAAAATCTCACTGGACCTGATCCACAGACTGAAACACTAACTTCAATGGCAGATTACAAGCATTTCAAGGTCATGACAGGGGTAACCAATCGCGTCGCTGCCATCGCAGACATTGGGCACTAACCACAACGCCAGCATCTAGAAGCCTCGCTTGATTAGTCAGAGGGTTGAAAATATACCCCGGCGTTTTATAAAAATAGCCTCCATTCGCGGCAATTCACTTTTCATGTTTTTACGAAAAGCATCATTTTAAAGTTCCTTTACAGCATCAGCTACACCTTCAAAAGGTGATTTCTGAGTTTTGCAATGTCAAATTCTCATCTTCTAAGCGCTCCGTTGGAAGACCTTTAAATAGTCCACTTCTGAAAAGCAATTGGCATTTCATTCAGATGAGACGCACAAATAGTACTGACAACAAATCGTTGATCGGCTGCTAGTAAACCAATCAAAAGAGAGGTAATAATAAAAGTTCGCATTTGATTGGTCCAACTTACAGTCGATTCGAATGGTATCCACAGGACTCGTCTCTTTTTATTTGCTCATATTTTGGTTACTTTGTTAAGGATTGCCAATTCTACTTTTTGCTCACTAAAGATCCAGGCAGAGTATTTTTTTATAACCTCGACATTTTAACCGTTAGCATGGGGCCAGATGTCCGTAGTCGCGTTTTAACCCAGTTGGAAAGAGCTTTCCTCGTAAAACTACCCTGTGTTATTCCGAATGATTCTCGAATTTGCATCAGCAAGGTTTTCCTCCACATTTTGTAGAAATCGACTTTGTTCGAAGTTGGTTGAGCCAATTGACCAATCAATGAAACAACGTGCCTTAATTCTCACATTGCTGGATTTAGCCATTATATCGATTTCTAACTGCTGAAAATTTCCACATGGAACTCCAACCCGAGTCGGTTTTGTTGCAGGCGGCAGACTTTCAACGGGATCACAAAAGCTTCCTTAATCCGCCTTAGACTTGTCTAAACACAGTCACACACACGAAGAAGACGTGCACACATACAAACACGAGGCACCACAAATCCTGGTCTCCCCGCGCGTGCCTACACGAATAGCCATGCGCAAGCACGCGCGCATAACCACGTACGCACGTTTGGTAGTGATTATCCAATGGAAGACTAGCGTGCGCCAACAGAATAGCTGGCCAAGAGACGATCGATGCGATATGGTGCGGAGGTGTGTGTGTGCGCGCACAGGATTGCGTACGGCTATTCGCAGTAAAACACGCGTCAGCCGTAGCAGCAGCAACATCAGCATCATCATAATCATGCCTTCTTTACAGCGAATGCTGCTACCTCTGCCTTCTTATAGCTCTGCTGGTAAACTAGCCCTATCATTGGAATTGTCGATTGCTGAGAAACTATTGACCCCCTAAACCATAGCAGTCTTCAGTTGAAAGGAAGCTTACAGAGGACACCCTTAAGACTCAAAACCAACCTGTCTCACTAAGTGAGCTATTGGTGGGTCATGTAAGTGGGCTTGTTGGTGGCATGGCGTACCTAATTTGTCCAGTTCGAGCACTTTAGGGTGCAGAGATCGCACCAATGCAATACTTACCTCTTCAATAAAATTGCATCGCTGGTTTTGGTTGGGACAATGACATCCAGCGATATTTACGCAGTTTTTCAATGTGGCTGGCCCTCTATTTGGACAGCCTCCTTCCACAAACGTCAAGCAAACCGTTTAGACACAAGTTCCCTTCTAAGCGTTGGCAACGCTCCAGTTATCCACCTGAAGGCGTTGGAATCAAGGTTTGCTGTTGTCACCCCGAAGAGAAGATGGAAGACGATGAGCAATGCTTTCGTCATCAAAAGCATTGCATTCATAGCCTGACTTGTCCCCAAAAAGGGCTTCGAAAAGGCACAACACTAACCACAGATGCTCAAGAAGGGACTGAGAGGGGGTAGTCGAACCCATTCTTCCAAAAGTGTATGAGAGGTGACTGGACGACGTGAAATTCATGCAGAACCGAAAATATTCGGCAAGAAGCTCGTAAATGCGCTTCGACAGATAATTTGCCCACTTCTCACCACTTTATAAGAGCAGGAGAGTTTTGGAGCCAACAATGTAATGCTTTACCCTTGTTCAACTTCCGATTAGAAAGGAACGTCTTTTGAATCTCTTTAGCAATGTCAAGTGCCGTAGATAGCCTAGACTATTCGAGATGCTGAAGTTACGCCAAATGATGAAGGACCTCGCAATACGGACTCACAGTATCCGTAAAACACTCACTTCGGAGATAACATACATCACAAGAGAGGAGTGGAGGGGATCCAGAAAACTGATACTTCCAACCAATAACCAACTAGTTAGCTGCCTACAAAACAGGTTGGAGAGTGTCCAATTATTTGCCTTGAAGTACCAGGAAGGGCGAATAATGCCTCTTCTCCACTAAAGTGTTTCAAACACCTCATCAACTCCGTTCAGTCCTCCAGAAACAGTCAATTTTAACAAAACACAACAAAAGGTGCCATAAGGAAAAAGAGAACAGAAAAGAAAGAACTCACAGTAGCAAATTTATTACATGATATTGCCACCTAGACTGTCATCTTCAACAGCATCAACAGCAGCACGATAGAACGGATCAGACCAAGTCGGATCGGTTCAGCTCATCAGAACAAGAAAGGTTAGGGCTCAGTAGGAGTCATTCTTCGGGAGGTCACTTTAGACACACACACGCACAAGGGGGCGTCTGTGGGGGGTGGAGGGAAGGGAGGTGAGAACTTCCAAATTAAAGGGAGATATATAGGGAGAGAGAGATAAAGGAAGAGGAGGAGGAGGAGGAGGAAGAGAGAAAGAGAGAGTGAAGAGAGAAGGGAAAAATAATAAACAAGAGTACTTTTCAGCATTGATCATCAGCAACAGCGTTACCATCAAACGAAAAGAGACCGTGGCGTGTGTGGAGGTGTGGGTGATTACAACTTTTATGCGTTGTTCCTCTTTCCTCGTGATTTTCACCTCCTCTCAAACGAGTAAATACACACACTCACGCAGAGAAGAGGGTGGGAGGTGAAGTAGGGACGATAAGAAGGTAGAGAGGAGGAAGAAGAAGAGGAGAAGGTGGAGGAGGAGGAGGAGGAGGAGACTGGTTGAGTGATTGACTGATTGTACAGAGCGGTTTGTGGCGTCATTTTGTGGATGGACAGGTGGATAAATGGACGAGTGGATAGGCAGGAGTTGATGTATGTGTAAGGTCGGGTGAGAGCGCACTAAACGAGGTTGTATTCCTTCAGGTTCAGTTGGAGAATGGTATCCTTTACAGCGGCGAAGACGAACCGAATGTTCTCCGTGTCTGTGGCACAGGTGATGTGCGAATAGATGACCTTCTCCGGGTCGGGATTTAGCTCCACGAACATCTTCAAGATGAACTCGCGCGCTGCTTTGGCGTCTCTTTGAGGACCTGTGCAGTGGAAAGAGAGAATGGACGTGGCTCTAGCAGCAGTGCACATTTCTCGGAATCGTGAAAGTCCTTCCATGGTACCATCCAGTCAGCAAAGAGAGAAACCACGACCCCCAAACGACCTATTCATGCATCAGTTGAACAAGCACACCTTCGTAGTCTGCCAATAATTGAGCTTGCGAATTCCAAGCATGTCCTCAGCCGATAACGACTGACACTTACACGACTCAGACACAACTAGGGCAGGACAACATCGTGGAAGGTTTAGATGGCAGTGATAATATGGGAAGCTAACCTCAATCTCGCATCAAACTTCCAAAAATAAACCCCTACGAAGGCGATGCTGTTGGAAATAAGTCTCAATTACTCTCAACAATGCCATGATAGAGATCAAAGTCTTGACATTTGACTAGTTTTCAGCCCTAACTAAATTAGTACTTGGAAATCCGTGTCCTTCTGCAACAATGATGAGAAATGAATAGGCGATTTGGAGCCTGGAAAACGACGTTAGGAACACTGAACAATAACTTTTACAATTAACAACAATGACGCTTTCCAATTCTTCAAGTAAGGCATCAACACCCGAAGTTGTCTTTAAGGTGACCTGAAATTTCAAGAGACGTGTTGGCTAATTTAAAGCCTTGAACAACTTGTATTTTACCAAAGGAAGGCAACAATACCAATTGCCTTGAAAATCGCACAGTGAAGAAGCCCTTAAAAGTTACAAATCAGTGCCCTAAAGATGAGACACAATGGCAGTTACAAAACCAACTTAGGGGTGATCCATCTGGAAGACAAGTTAAATGATTGCAGAGTGACATCAAAAGGCGAGATCTTTTTCGAAGTCTACACTTTAGTTTGCAAGAAAAAAGCAGCGAAACACAACTACAGAGCGTGGTAGATGACCTGACAAGACCCTGGCAGCAGAAAAGCAATTTGGCTTGTTTGACTACCGATGGATAAAATTTATATGGGATACGACCTTGACCCAAGCGGAAATTGCTGTGACACTGGCAATATGTCGTGTTAATAGGAAGGAACCAATTCAACTCCTTCAATCAACCCTGAGGAAAATAAAAACAAACAAATCAAGGCGATAGGCTACTCGGAATCCAAGTAAAATAGAAGACAGAAATGAGTCATCATGGTTGTTCTACATCGGTCTCGTGCCTGTTGAAGTAGTCTACGCCCCTTCCTTTGGTGGTTTAATTTTTATTAAAGGTTGAGGTCACACGTCACAACTAATGTTAGAGCCAATCACCCCAATTCCCTGCCGCAACCGCGAGGACACATTTGAACGACTGCAATCATTTCAAAGGAAGCGACGTGCCAAGGTGCGACAACGGTCTTCATGTCGCAATGATAGAGACCTACTGTAGATCCACGGTGGGTCAAAATGCTCGGTGCCCACAGATAGAGACGAGCATTCAAAGCGTTGCCACGAAAAGTGACCCAGTTGAGCCCCATGTGCAACACGTGGCCACGATCCATGTGCTGATAACTGTGGTTGCCTTGTGCAGACCTTTTAGTTCGTGCATAGCAAACCTCCATATGGACGCCACTTACATGCAAGCTGGGATAGTGATCACTCTGTAAAACTGGAGGGAGGGTTTCCGAAATAAATAAATAAATAAATAAATAAAAGCTTCTCCTCTCTTGATGAAAAAAAGTTACATTCAGTGGCCTGTTCCCAAGGCTGAATTGGGAACTTTCGGGGCCTGTAGAGCCTTACACCCACTCTAACTGAAATGAGGAGGATGTGTTGTGGAAAAAAGTCCCATCAAATGTAGCCTTTGGTTTTCAAACCCAAGTGTATTTCTGGAAAATTTTAAACAACCAAATGTGTGGTAATTCTGCAACCCTTGCGACTGCCTAGTAGTAAAGAAAAATGTCAACTTCGTCACAGGAAGGAGGGAGGGGGGGGGGGACAATTCGCCCACTTCTTCGTATAAAAAATGACGCATTTGGAATTCGAGTGCAATAATCATTTTGCACCCTCGCTTCCCATCTATGAGTTGGAAGCCCAAATTAAACCGCCCATTCTCTCTCTCTACTTTGAAAAGGAAATCACTCGAGGAGATTCGACAGTGCAAATGAAGGCCCACTTTTGAGTATCCAGTAAAATCTGCTAAATGAACCACAATCTCACAGCGCTTCGCGATCCAGCTCTCGAGATGTACAGAAATGAGTTGACATGGATTTAAAACTATAATTTGGCAGTGCCTCTTCGAATTCCGTAACGATGAACCGGAGTCAGCTGACGAATGAACATAACTGTTAACTTTTGGGTTGCAGCATTCCCAACTTCTCCGGTCCTCGCGGTCGCAGCTGTGGTTCAATCACAGATGCCCCTGGGAAAAATTTAACACCGATGGAAGTAGACTATAACTGCCAGCACATATGCGCCACCACTTAGTTAGGGGGTTCATGTCCTTCCAAACCTCACAAATTACAACCCTTAATCAAACCGAACGCAATTGTGTAAGAGTCCTAGACACGATAAAGTGCTCCTTCCTATCACGGCACCATACAACGCCGAAAGCATCATCAACAAGCGTCTTGCGAAACGTTCAACAATTAAAGGAATAAAGTACTCAACCGTTCCAAGCACCCTCCCTATAACTTCACAAATTTCCTAGGCAATTAAAATCCTTACATTCAGCATTTACTGGAATTTGAAGACAGTGATAATCAGAGCCTATTCCTCGAAGTCCTCTAGAACGGCGGTTCCTTTAGAAGGCACCATCAAACCTCTACGTCATTTTTCAAACGTGTTAGAACGTAGTGGAGACCAAAGTACGCGACAAGACGCAGGAAGTAAACATTTGGCTTCGAAAAAAGAACTTGAGATTTGGCCAGACGTATTGTCTGTTATACTTTGAATACCCAAACGGAGTTTCAGCTAGCCAGTCAAACATGGACCAACAAATGACCTGCTCGGATTATGATTAAATACCAGTTCAAAATGGACACATACACCTGTGTTCAATGCCTCCCGTCCAAATTTGAGATTCCCTCAAAATGTAAACACATGAATTTCGGGGGAAGTGGGGCGTACTTTCAAGCCAACCACTAGGACTGAGAAAGAAGAAGAGCCCAAAGGGTAACGAGAAAAGTGGAAGAGAGGCACCGAATTCCAGGTACATCAAAATAACACAAAATGAATGAGCTTCGAGGTTGGCTCCCAAAGTTAGCCTAAGCGGCTACAGGTCCTTTTCGAACATTAAGGCATGAATCATGAAAGGAATAGTCAAGGCTAGACAGGAAAGGGGCACTTGAGAACATGGGAAAAAGGTGAAATATGCCTGGAAAGGTGGCAGAATAAATTGATGTAAACGAGAAAAGCCTGAGTGGAGAGGCAATAATGGTTAGAAGTCGCAAAAAACGTAATACAAGGAGAAACCGCTCTCCTTCTGTAAAGCTATATTTAGGCAGAGGGTGGGATTGAGACGGGATTAAAAAGCACGAAAATTTCAACCCTAAGTTAACCAGTAAAGTCAATCTATCAGAGCATTAGCAACCACAAAAAGTAGCGGTTTTGAGAGCTCAAGTCTTCGTAAAAGGAAATCCGACTTTGAAGCCTAGAAATGGCAGAACTACAAAACGAGAGATCAACTGCTTCAGATTGTTTGCTGCAAGAAATTGTGATGCCTTTAGGTCCTACAGACGCAAAAAATATCCCAAAGCAGGCCACTTATTTGAGAAAACGTAAATAAGCCAATGAAACTACCCTGGGCAAAGGTGTGAGGTGAGACCGAGTGATGTTGATAAGCTGGTGGATGATAGGAAGTAGGGGCCAAAGCATCCTAGCATGTCGGTAATAAGTCTACAGCATAAATTTCATGGAAAACTACTAACCTTTCAACACGATTAATTTAAGCGATACACTTAGTATTTGCAGCTCAAACTCGAAAGCAGTTTGAAAGATGTTACACGGATTGACTAGTTCAATGAGCCAAGTGAGCCGATGAGCAAAACGCATTGACCCAATGGAAATGGGACAGAAAGTTTTCTTGAAAGAGTGGGGCGGCAGTTGAAAACCGCGGCAACACATCCGAATGGCAGAAAAGTACGCCATAAATACCCAAGATGCCTAGGCAGCCCAAGTGAGATACCAAGAGGAAGATGACGTTGTCAGCTGCCTTAAAAAAACGCACCAATGTCCGTCTGGAACACCTCAGACAAAAGTGGTCACGGAAAAAGTACTTTTACTGGCGAACGAGCACTAAGACCTCCAAAAGTTCGAATCCGTTTAGGCGAATCCAGTTGTTAAGATTGAGAAGAGCTACGGATTTTCGAGTAACTGTACATGAATACTTTTGGACGCCCGGTGAGAATGTTGACAACGTTCCTAACCGACAACCCAAGTTTCTAAGTAGGTTTTTTTTTAAAATGTAACCGAAAGATAGCACAGAAATCAGGAAAGGGTCTTGTAAAAGGCGATTTCCTCATAAATCACATCAAACAACTACCCGGGAAGCATGAAAGAAAGCTGAGGAAAAAGCTTCTCGTTACTCATTCCACTGCGCCATTTACGATGCACCTGAAGG
The DNA here is from genome assembly GCA_900622495.1 of Hydatigera taeniaeformis. Taxonomy (NCBI): domain Eukaryota; kingdom Metazoa; phylum Platyhelminthes; class Cestoda; order Cyclophyllidea; family Taeniidae; genus Hydatigera; species Hydatigera taeniaeformis. The sequence goes on along the minus strand of UYWX01020570.1, from coordinate 22,278 downwards.
GCATTTCAAAAACAGTAAAACTTTGACCTACGAACCAGTGAACGGTACCATACATTAGCCACTAAAGGAACCGAACGACAAAAAAGCTATAACCCCTTGAAAATGGAAGAGGCAAATAAAAGAGGACAGGAGGTAGTCCAAAAGCTCACCATCGTATTCGGGAAAGTAATCAACGAGGTGAGAATAGAGAATCTTCTCTTCCAGTAGATCCTTCTTGTTGAGAAAGAGAATGACTGAGGACTCCTGAAACCAGGGGTAGGTGATGATTGTTCGGAAGAGGGCCTTACTTTCCTCCATTCGGTTCTTTAAAAGAAACAAAAACAGCCTCTAATCGAAAATAGGAGAAAAAAACGGTATCTTAGGCAACAACAGGATCACAGATTTATCGTTATAAAGTGCAATACGAAGAACAACAATTGCCACTTCCATTCGGAGGGCTTAAAAAGCAAGAGTCCAATGCCAACTCATAGGTGGCTATAAACCAATTGATATAGAGAGGGAAGGAGTGGCAAAGTTGACGCGTCTACCGCAAAAAATGAAGCGTCAAAAGGTAACATATCTGTTTGAAGAAGACGAGGCACCTCCCAACAACAGCACAGATGGGAAGTCTTAAGATGGGTAAGAATTGGAGACTTGTTAATTAACTGCCACTAAAGTGAAACCGACAATGACTTTGTACTTTTGCCTTGGTAGAGAAGCTGGTGGTCGAAACCAGAAGTTCAAGCAACAATGGGACTCTAAAACTTATGACAACTCCAGTCTTGATAAATACACATGAAGTTTTAAAATCAACATTTGGGGTCTAAAGGATTTCAAAGTTGGAAACTAGTGGTAAATAAAGAGATAAGTAAGTCAAATATGCGGAGCTCATCCCTAGAGCACAGGTTTGCATCCACTGACTGGAAAGGTCGAATGTGTATGGGCTTCTGAAAAAGCGAGAGAACAATGCAATAATGACGTGATAATATAGTTACGTTGTTGTGAAAGTCTTCGGAGTGTTTACATGTAAAAAGGATTATTCAGGATGCCTAAAATGAATGTAAGATGCGTGGATTTTCCACATTGTGCTGAATGAGCTTTTTCGATTTACAGGTAGGACCACAGCCTTTCATGGTAGACAAATATCCTTGATCTGATCCAACAACTACTCTATCGCAGTCTTCAAAAACTAGAACACAGGGAACCTATACCTGAGCACAATTGGCGTGCAAGGATTCTTGAGTTCTCCTTTCGATGTTAGCAAATGGGCAAAAGCGGTCAAGCAGAGTTCGGGAAGGCGAAGTATAAGAATTATCAAAACCATTGAAACGGCAGTACAGTAAACAGCGAATCTCGCAAAGCACTGCCGCCCCTTCCTCCCTCCGCGTTGGCATCGATCGGTGGGGAAACAAAAGATGGTGTGTACTGGAGGTTAGACCGAATTTAAGTCGAGGCACAAAAAAGCGCTAACCACGGGTATAAAGTAAATAACAAAAATATTCGGTGAGACTGTGAACCAATTAAAAGCTGAGAGAAGGGATAGTAAAACATTCGCTAGAAATGTCACGCGTTTGCGACACGTGATCGTTATCACGTCATGATAGGTGAGGCCGCACCTGGTAGAAAATGCAGCAATTCCGACAACGAACAATAAAAATTAATGCTTAGAAGTGGCCTAACGCCAACCCAACAGTGACTTGAATGAGAAGGGAAGCATTAGGCAGAACCAATCAAAAATGCAGATGAAGTCAGCACCATCCTGAAGCATAAAAGCCCCCTTTAAGTACCTAAAAAAGTCCCCAAATGCAAAACACAAGACCCACCTCATTGTCCGATTCGACAAGAACCTGATCGTATTCGGAGAGAGCGACAAGGAACATAATTGAGGTGACGCTCTCAAAGCAATGGATCCATTTTCGACGCTCCGATCTCTGACCGCCTACATCGACCATCCTGGTTGATACAAAAGAGCACAAGAGTGACTCAAAAAAAGCGTAGGACGAATGGGAACTAAAAACAGAGGTGAACCACGCCTTCGCCTTCTACTTATTAAGCAAGTAAATAAGGAAGGCATCAATGGGAGACCATAGTCGGCCTCACATAACCTAGTTGGGTTCAGCGTTAGACTTGACAATAAAGAGTACTTTTCACCGATAAACCCATCAATCCATCCAATACTTAAAAATACCGGGCTGTCCGTTGGACAGTGTTTCACCACTGTTAGAAATCAAATTGATTACAACATGACGAGACAAAGCGTTACTCTGCCTAAGTAAATCATTGGGTAATTCGTGCCACTTTTTTCTGAAATTCACCTCTTTTAGCGTCAGTTTACCCCACAAAAACCCTCTGTATCAGTGACCAAATTCCTATTAAACCTAACCCATTAGTTCATAATCCAACTAGGATTTCACTTTATTTAAATCGAAAAATGAAAATTTTATGGGATGATGAAGACGAGGATGAAAAGACGCACCGAAAGATGATAGAGTCCAAATCGAAGGGATACTCGATGATTCCAGTGGTGGGAACACGCAAACGAAGGATGTCTTGCAAGGTGGGAAGGTAGTCACTGGCGGCTATGCGATCGATGTTGTCCAAGTAGCTGCGTGAAGGGCGGGAGGAGAGGGAAACAGGGTAAAGAGGGGTAATTAATCAATCAATTTCCACCCCCTCCCCCCAACCTTCTCGGATTACCAACAGGGTGATTCTGAAAGCATTGGCCACATCTACCATCAACATCGATTTCGCAACCAAAGCAGTAAAAAAGCAAGATTACGTTTCGAAAGTGAGGAATTACGTCAAATGAAGAAATAAGACCCTTTACACCTTTCCAAAAGAGAAGCAGAACGAAATCCTTACAATGACAATACCCTTGTCGACTTCACGTATTTTTAACAAATGAAGTCCAATCGATGTTAGGCAAGCTTCGAAGCTTGGCCCAGTTAGTGTATCGAACTAAAAGTTGTCCAAACAGTGGACTGACAAGCGGTGGCAGGACATAAGGTTCTGGAAATAATCAAGGGTCGATCCAAAGTAATTCAAACGTGAGTGACATTGAATCAGAGTGACAGCAAGCCACCAAACTTTCAACAACTTTGCGGAGATTTCAACTCCTATTAACGGTGTAATGATCTGAGAGAGTCAAAGCGACTGTCGACATCTACTTGTGGTATTTTAGGGAAGCTGAGCCGGTATGACACCAGTAATTTAAAAAAGGAAGCGAAAAGACTAGTTAAAACGTTAAACAAGCTGAAAACATTGAATAATCACTATAACTCACCAGGCTCCTAAAAGTGGCAAAAGCAATTCTCCTAAATAGCTGAAGTTAGGACTTTGATTAGCAAAAACACATCCAATTTGGTATTCACGACGTCATTATGTAATGTTACCCAAGAAATGCACTGTACATGAACTAAAAGAGGGAACATAGGACATCGCAAATATTTACTTTTGAGTAACCAGACGAAAAGCAACCACATTTTAGGATTCACATTCGAACTAGCTCGACACTATTAACTCCGGTAAACCCATTTAGAAGGAAGATAGGAGAACCTCCAATTTCCGTGTTGCGTGAAGTAGGCAAATGAGAGGAAAATGGTAGGTCAGAAGCAAAACTACATTGAAGTACGACTACACGACTGCTCTCCGAACGCAAGGGTTGATCCGTCACCGATACGATAAAAATGGTGAAATTCATAAGCTGAGACGCTGACCCCAAGGTTAGAGACAAAACCACAGAGAATGGGACAAATTTCACTCGTTTTTGTACTCTAGAGTTAGATCATTATGCCTTTAGTTCAATGAAGGCATTTAACAGACCTTTTAACGTGTCATTTTCCATAATCTCACCTGAACTCCACACATAGCTTAGCAGCCGAGCAAGAGCGAAATGAGGTTCACCTTTAGATTATTTCACATTTCATCCTAAGTATAGATCTCTTTCCAACCAGAAAAGGTAGGGAAAAACTGGCTAACCTTAATCGTCATACTCAAACCACGAGCAAACAATTCACCCTCCAAAGACTCTCCCACATAAGATCCCATCAAATTTCATAAAATCAGATAAACTCCAGGTGCATCGAGGGATGTATAAGGAATACAGTCTACCAGAAACTTGTTAAACCAATAATACCTCCATACTTAGGTATACTAATGCGAAGGGAGCAATACACCATGCATTAAGTGAAACATTCAAAAATTTGCTATTCCAATCTTGTGAACCCGATTACATAAAGATTAAGGAATGGGATACAGACAGAAATGACTCACTATTTGGCAGAATCAGCAAGTTGATATTCGCGACGACGATCGTAGCACTCCTTGATACCCGGGTCACTCCACAACGACTTGATAGCCACCACATGAGCTGGATCCAGGGTGGTCACCGTCTCGTAATCGATCTCGCGCGCTTGCTCTGCGTGTTCCTAGAACGAATGACCAAAATTCATTCATCATCCATTCACAACTTCATTCGTCTAATAAACGTATCAATTAACTTGTAAAATTGTCCATTAAATCATTCAACTACCGGCCTACCTAAACCACTCATCCATCGACACTCATTTTATCTACGTGGTTATTTAAAAAATGCCAACTCATACAGTTGTGACTCTAATCCAACCATCCTTCTACACTTCCACTTCACAAAGACTTCAATCCACTCATCCACGGATTGGATAAAGAGGATCCTCAGTCGACTGACAGAACAATTCTATTGAAGCAATGCAGAGATAAAGGAAACACAAGGGATCTTTAGAGTTAAAAAAAGTCATTCTCCAAAATAAACCATATAGCTATCTTGATCCGATATAGAAGCCAGTGAATTAGTGGCTTTCAAAGTGGATGAGCCAGCTAACGCAGAGGTCGTGTCAGCAATAATGACAAACTCAAGTCAACTACGAAAGGAAATACAAACAGCAATGAACAGCAAAATGTGAAGGGAGCACACCTTCCTGAGTAGAAAACGGACTTCAAAGCTTCTATCCCAATAAGTGCCTTTTTAACTCAATGAAGCAGCTCAACAGAAAAGGCGGTTGGTAAGCGAAATTCGCTCAGTGTACAATATCGACTTGACTTGAACAAAACTTCTTGATCAGTGACAGGGACTAAACCAACCTACAAGATACCAACGTCATGAGAAGACTGCAAAGTCTATGTGAGTGCCTTCTGGGAACCAACCCTCATAATTGAAAACGGAGGCGTTACCAACTCACCATAACTTCGAAGATAACTAAGATTCCTTAGGACTAGACAAAGGAGACTCATAGCAGGAAACAAAATCAATAAGTGGAGGAGAAAGGTGGAGATAACGAAGGAATTGGACTTGAAACGAATTGGGAGGCGTTAGTGGTTAGTTATGTATGCAAATTAATACGCGAACAAAAGCACACATACACAAACGTATACGTGCAGAGCCAAAGGCCTATGCGCATACGAACATACATTACACTACATTACATACATACACACACAGGGAGGTAGAGATTGGCAAAGCGCAGTGCTAGTGAACTGATGGCGACGGAGGCCTTGACACACTTGACGCGTTGACATTTGACGTTAGTGAGGGAAAAGCACTAGCCTTCATCTCAACTCAAAAACGGTAGGGAAATTAGTTTGAACTACAAAGAGCAGGCGACCAAAAGTTTGTTCAGCAGAAGATCCACTGAGTAGACAGAACCGCAATCAAAATGAGGAAATTTCGAGAAGTCAAGCAGAAAAAAAGTGCCTCGTGCATGAGCGCAAAGCGAGCAAGGCGTTAAAAAGAGGTAACACCTTTTAGTAACATAAGGTAATGATGAATCGCATTCGCATATTTGACTGTGGCATCATTTGCGGAACCATCTTAAAGAATCAGAAAACTCAATTCCGACTTGGCAAAAGAACGTACCGCATGCGTGGCCCTTTAGATCACACAAATGAGAGCTATTCAACCACGTATTATGTAGCAGATAGATGAAATCAAAGATGAGAGTAGCATCGTTTTGAAAAAGGCAAGAATGTTTCAATCAAGGAAAATCCTACGCCTTCTCGAGTTCAGTCTCTGTTGAGTGACTTTGATACGACAAATTAGACGGCTGAAGTGAAGCAGCATGCTTCCCATGATTCAACTTATCCTTTCGAAGAGGCAAGGCCAGAGCTGTAAGTACTCATATGCAAGCCCCATTTCCCGATTTGATATGTTTGCTGCATGTAATCTTCATAATTCCTACCAATGACAACAATAAGCTCGTCAACTTAAGAACAAGGCCTGCGTTGTGAAAATGATTTCGGACTTGATAAGAATTTAAGAACGACAATCTCGCGTTTGGCAGGACTTGTTAAAAGAGAAACAGAAGGCAGCAATTTCATCTTAAAAGTGACGTATTGACGACACGCGTACTTTAACATTGGAATGCTCATGACTTAGCCCGCTTACGAAAGCCTGCCAATTTTATACAATCGAATTAACAATGGCAGACGACATTAGAGTTAGCTTGCTCGTTCAAAGAGGCATAACTTTGACTTTGAAACTTAGAAGCCAGCCAACCAGCACCAATCAGGTTTCCAAGGCATCAAAAAGTAAACCTAAGTGAACGTTCCACCGATTCTCCCACATATTCAGATGAACCCAGGACCCTGGAGTCTGAATAACTAGTCAGCATTGCGGAGCAGAAGGCTAGTAGGAGCAACTTTCGCCATTTGTAACTCGTGATTTCTCGAGTCCTGAGTCTTGAATTTTCGAAAGGTGGTGCAGGCTGGGACATCGGATTAGCTACTCAACGGAATCGAAAGGTAGCTAACACCTAAAGACCATTCAATTGTGAAATGTTTAATAGGCAGCTTGGTAGGAACCATTGGATTAAGCATCTCAGATCTTTCAACGCACCGTTGATCATTCCGCCTCTCCAAATCAATTTAGGCATCTAGCAACCAGTCCATCGATGAAAAAAACCACTTGGTAACGCAATTACAAGACAAATATCCTAGTTTCGGGAGCTTGGAACATCAAGAAAGCTAAATCAGTTCATTGGCCACAAATCGCATCAAAACAAAAGTTTACCCGATTGATGGGGTTCTCGTAGGGTATCTTAAGGGTCTCCATGGCCCGAATAAGGGTGTACATGGCAAGATAGATATTCTGGTAGACCAGTTTTATTAGACTGCGTCTCTCCTCATCCGAGTAGCCCGAACCGTGGATGATGCGCATCTGCTTGATGAAGGTGCTCTTTCCCGATTCGCCTGTGCCTACGTAAATAAAACAACACAAGTTAGCTCTAAGGGCTCTAAGGGTTGATCCCATGACAGAGTAATTTTGGAGACATATTCATTGTCATGCGTACCACGAATGACCAATGAATGTCTGGTTCAGCCTAGCCGACCAAGCCTAATTACTCGGTAAAGATGAAATATTGCATACTGGCACAGACACTTGAATCCAATACAGCTACCACCAAGACTATGGCTTAACCTCGAATCTAAACGTGGAAGCAGGCAAAACAAATCCCATGACAAAGCTATCCGATAAGAGTATCCTTTAATTCAGTTATTGCACATGGATTCATCCAGTTCCACAACGGTCTGATGGTCTGTCTGTTTGAACCCATCAGATTCAAGGAATGAGACAATCCCAACTCCACTTGATTGTATTCTTAAGGTCAAAAGCGGTGTCCAACTTCGGATCAGATTCACTTGATAGGCGGAAATAGACAATTCAAATAAATGACCTATTTCAAAGTCACCACATGTAAACCTGAACCACTTTAGTCAAAAGGCAAAGCAGTTCTCCACCAATTTCCTAAACATCGGTAGAGTGAGCCAGATGATGTCTTCCATTGATGCGAAATTAATGACCCAACAGATTTACTCATCATTTGATGATAACCCAATACTCGATACAATCTAGTCAAACCCGTTAAACTCTTCGAAGGAATAGACCATTCGATTGCCTCTTACATGTCCTAACCACGTAGTCAAGATAATGACCACTGAAAATGCACAATCTAAAACCGAAATCCAACTAATCTTAACCCTACCTGGGGCACAATAGGACAGTTAACACCGAAAAGCGTATTCATTGGTTTCGAGCTAGGTTGCTGGCTGCGAAACTGACCATGGCAAAGACTGTCAGCATAGCAATTATGGATTACAAAACCTGATTAGCCATGTTTCAAAAGAAATCTGCAACCAGGCTCGAAAATGAAACAAAGTATAGAGGAATAAATGAGAAGGGAATAAAAGAAATCGGGAAGTAGAATTCATAAGATAAATCTTCAACATATTATTGCGTGATATCAATGACGACAGAAAAGAAGGCCGGAATAAGACAAATAAAAGACAAGAATCCTAATGGGCTAATGGGGTTCATCATAAGAAAGGACCATTAACTTAAAGTGAGGTTAAATTACCAGCTGTTCTGCTAAGGAAGAAAATGTCCTTACTGTTCTCATTTGGCACACCCACTCACTTATTGACCAAACGTTAATGTCCATTCAGTACAACGATAAAGAAGCATCCCTCAGCTTAGCAATAAATTGTCTACATTAGCTAATACAAACAGCGACTCACACATGCGAGAGAATCCAACTCTATGAGGCTAAAAACAATATTCATTGTCCCACACTACCCAACAGTATAAAAATAGAGCCAATTACCCAATTTCTTTCGAAGGTATTTTAACAAACCACAAACACCCGGCTTGATTGAAACAACCTTAAACAACAATGGACCGATCAAAAAGATCGTACGAAGTGCAATTCACCGGCGAAAGAACAAGCCGACCTAAGAAGGCCATCACCACGTAACAAAAATTCAGCTGCGCAGGTTTTGATCGTCAATACTCAGACATGCAAATCTACTAGCTGAGAACTGCCCACAGCGTTTCCACAATGCTATCAAACAGCACGAAAACTGAACAAGAAAAGACAGTTCCTATCAAAAATTCGGAGAACAGGTTAGGTTCGACGACTAAAAGCAACCAAAATAGACTGCTTAAAGAGACTAGTCTACTAAATGGAACACAATTCTGGGAGACTAAAAAGGCCAAAAAGGCTGAGATATCGAAGTATTAACAGGCTTAAGGCGCCAAAGTCACAAATCATGTCATGAAAAACCAGCACAACACGTCCGGGTCAAGCATGCACAAAAAACACAAAAGAAAAGCATACAGTATGAGAAAGGACTAGACAATGCGTAGGCAATTTACCGAAAAGTCCAAATGAGCAACCAAATTGCATAATACCCATAAGCACGTCAACGAACAAGGACATACCCGTATGCAAAAGTACACACTTCAACTAAAAACAAATGCAACGCAAACATACCCAGCAAAAGAAGTTTGAGCTCCCTTCGGGCATCCTTTTTATCACGCTTCAGTTGCTTTTCGATTTCCTTATTTATTCTATTTTGCTCCTTATACTCTTCACTCCGGCAGCAAGACATTGAGGCAACTTTAACTTATATAAAAATTGTATTCCAGATGAAAATTTGACACAATATGACGTATGAAACTATACAGAGTATTGCAGATCCTACGAATTAATCCTGTTGGCTGTCGAAATTATCATGACCACCAAAAACTTCAACAGTCGCGGGGCCACCACATTTATACATTAAAAGAACAAACAAGGAATTCTAAACTACGTAACTTTTGATACTTTTTAAACCATGGATTTTCTACACTGAGCTATTTTCGCAATACCTTTATTTTTGATTTTGTTTTCGCATTTTGTTTTGCTATAAAAACGTAAAATTTTATGACGCAGAATACAATTCTTTAGCAAAAATAACATTAAACACTTTGACTGTCCTTTGGTTAAAAATTAATAATAACGTGTATTTTAAATAATTTATTTGGTTAATAATATGGGTCAAATGCATTTCAGAAGATATTCTGCTTTACGCTGTGGATCTCCCATTTGGCCCTCACGGATACAAGCTACTGAGGGCGGTGATTCAAGAGCTATATCTGAGCCCGTGGAGAGCCTACTTTAACTATATCACGAGCAACCCTAAAGAAGCAAGGACCGTATATTTAGCGGCAGGAAGTCCATTCAGCTCTTTTGCTTATGTTACTTGCGTATCAATCAAGTTTAAAGTGTTGAACAGTCACCACCATTCTTATCCAAGGCAGATTCTTATAATCTTGCTACGCAAAAAGTCGAAAAGCTGAATTTTGAGCTGCTCTTTCTATTATTTATGAAGTATAAGTGGCTACATGTAGGGGAATTAGCACCATGGTCCCATCATTATATGCACTGGCATGTTATTGCTCTTGACCTTCACGATAAACCTGGCTTCCTAGCGCGACTTCAACCCGCTTACGGGATTGGCTTAAAAGTAGCCAATAATTAGCGCGGTTTGTATGCGAAATCACCAATGGGAAGGCGAAACGGTAACCTGGGCAGTAGTTGGCATAAATCGTGGAGATGTGAAAAATTTTAAAACGAATTGTTCATAATTCTCATAACCGTCTTAGCTGATGTCAAAATGGGTGCATTAAACTACTGCCTAAACCATTTTTTCAACATCGAGAGTATCTTTGGGTACACATAAAGTAGTGGAGATTTTTATTCAATCATGCCTATTAAAGCATTGGCATTGAAAAACTCTCTCCCTCTGGGACCCGCATTTGTGACGGGTGCGCCGTTAGTCGATTATCGCCTGCGGCTCACTACATAACTTCTGTACAATTACCAAACTCGAGACATTCAACAACGACTCATGAAGTGGAATGGAGGACAAATGGGACAGAATTATGAATAGCGACGGGAGTATTGCATTGTAGATCCCTTTCAAGTAGTCTCAAGTCTTTATCGAAGGGCATACCTCGTTGGCATTGAGGTGTCACATTTTCTCAGCTTGAAACCTAAGGCTTGTCTTAGTGCCTCTTTTCATCTTACACTCATTTTCTTGAAGCACTTGCAAATTTTGAGTTCCTACTTTTTCTGTCTTTGCCTCACAAATGGTAAGGTCAGTTTGAAATTCCCAAGTCGCATTGAGAAGGTGAACTCTTTCCCTTCTTCACCTCATTCGAGTTGACACACGCACACCCACCTGCAGTACTTTGATGCGTGAGAGGACATTACTCCCTCCTTGTTGGTGCATTTAAGGAGGAAGAGGGTTATGGCTAGTCTGCATGGGCATTTAGCATATCAGGCAACATCTATCACGTGATTCACTTAGATACCGCGAATAAATGTCTCACTTTTTGCATGCACTATAGTTTGTGGATTTAAAACGTCGTACAACTATGGCTCTTAACGAAGAAGAAATGAAACGCCACTGAGGCAAAAAAATCGTCTTTCTACACATCCATCTTGTACAACGCTTGACGCCTTTTAAGTTGACTGCAAGCGCTGCTCCACTGATCGCAGGAACAACAGCCCTTAAGTTACTGTTTAGGGGGTAGGAAACAAAAATTTCCCTAATCTCAGTGGCTGAGTCCAGAGGAGCTCATAGACAACGTGATATTGAAGTTCTGCCCTAAGTGTTGCCGAACGTCTCAATTTTTGGCTGTGAAAAAAGGATGTGACACTCGATGTGAGAGAATTAAGTACTTCCATCCAGTCGCATTCCACTCAACTTGCACAAAAACTTGTAGACAAGGTACATCCATTCTGAATGCCTAGATGCTTAGAAAGTTTCGACGTGAAAGTAAAACCTTTGTGAAGCAGATTGAAAGAGCAAATTGCTGATTTAGGTTCAATGGGATGGCAAAATTTGGGGTAAGACGAGGAAACCTTATTGTCTGGATGCTTTGAGAGTGACTCGCATAAAAATGAATCAACTGGTCAAGTTAGGACGCCAGTCACTAATCCGGACGGCTAAAATTGTGATGACTCAGGACAGATTGATAAGGGACAATGAAGGTGGCAAGGTGGAGTGGGAGATGCATGGCCTGTCACGGGGAGGTGGAGGGGAGCTCTTAGAGGCGTTGGGTGGACAACGTCCACGCATTCAGTAGGCGCCTACCCTTCACACACTCCTCCACTTCCAAACTCATGGCGACACAAACTAGCAATATCATTGGCTTACTTACTGATCTACCTGAAGGCGAGAGCATAGTCCTCCTTCCAAGGACCCACGCCGAGGAAGCAGATCTAATTAACTTATCATCACCTCTTAACTCCGTAAGGTGGATTTTTGCATGCTGTTGACAATGGATGATGTTGCATTTTAGTGAATGAAATGATTGTCAGCTGGAAATATTGCCTAAGGAGGAAGGTCAGCCTGATTGATGGCTGACTGAGGCACCAAATGATGGAGATCAACTTCCAATCCCAGAGGGATGGAGGACGTGGGCACAACATGCATTAGGAGGTGGCGAATCCTGATATTCTTTGGGGGCAGATTTGGAGCGACTTTTGAAAGTGGAAGCTACACATGGGCAGCAATCAAAGCATCAGGTGGAAGCGCAAGTAGATCTGCTGTTGAAGCAGAGGGATTGCCTTTGCAAGGCGCATCATTCAAATGCTGCTTTTAGAGAGGACTTGGCTTAGTTGTGGGACGAGGTTAACCTTGATGCATGAAGTGGACGACATTGGGTCTCCTCAGGCTTGTTTAACGTACAATTGGTGAGAGCGACAGATGTCAAAAAGTGGGACAGAGAGTCAACGGATTCGAGCAAATTTGCGCTTTATTGTTTAAACAGAATGGCATTTCATATACTTCCCAAAAGACTTCTCATGTAACATCTTCCGCTTCTGAGAACTCCCTCTAACCAAAAATGGATCCTGAGACTCATTTTTAATCAGATTTTCGGTAAGACATTGCAAGAAAGAGGTTTCTTGCTAAAATACGGGAACAATGTCCTCTCCGAGAATATGCGATTGAGAATATTTCTGCTTGGATGGATATGACTTAAGCACTTTAATTAACTAGCCTAACAGACAATGGGTATTACCTCTTAGGTTCTTTTGCTTGAATATCAAATTATTTTAGATCAAGGGGATGGAGCAGCATGGTGATCTGAAGAGGGAAATGAGAGCTTCAATTCTGTGGAATCGCACCCTGGAGCTGTGATTTCAGCTACTCGCCTAAAGATTTGTAAGTCCTTCCAGAGATCTCTCAATCATGAAAAACATTCACCTTATGGTGATGAAATACTGCGTCGATTTCCAACCTAGCTCGCCTCTGACCTTCTTAAAAATGGCGCCTTCTGTAAACTACAGCAACAGCCAATCAGCTTCAAGTGTTGCAATCAGCTGACTAAACGGTTAAAGGAAATTGTGGGTTGTGGTTATTAATAATTTCCACTTCATGAAATATTGAAAATCGCTTTTAACATGGGATCTTGTGGGCTGATTGCGAGTAGCAAATAAGTTCGCCTCTCGAAATCCGAGATTAGAAGGAGGACTCCAAGGCTCACTTGCTTTAAAGCAGGGAGTTTTGCGAAATGATTAAGTTCTAAAGCAATCTAACTTTAAAGTACCTTTAGGGTTTGGTTATGGAGATGTGGGCAAAGGAAGTTATTAAAGGGGATCTTCGATTACACAGAAGCCGTCTTATTTTCGATACCTTGGCGGACTTTCTCCAATGCGAACAGTAAAGCACGGAATTTCAAAAAACTTCTGTTTCTTTGATGAGTGTCTAAGTGGTAAAAGTTTCCCCATTTTATACTTTCAATTTTCTTCCATTTCGCAGGTTAAAATTGAAAATTTTATGGCCTCTGAAAGGTGGCTTTTGGGATTAGCGTATTTTTATTACTCCGCGCTTGGTGAGCCACAGAAAATCGATACTAACGTTTACAACAAGCTGATCGATCGATGAGCAGCCAGTCCGCACGCCCCTGGGAGGAGGGCACATGTTGTAACGCATGTTTTTAACACATTAGCATACTATGGCAATCATGGAAGGCAAATATGCAAAGTGCAAACAAGAGATGCACCAACTCACCCAGTAAAAGGAGTTTGACCTCTTTTCGTTGATTCCGCTTGTCACGTTGCAGCTGTCTATCGATTTCTTTGTTCAGGCGCTGTTGCTCCATGTACTCCTGTGAGAAGCAGCACATGCAACATGAGAGTAGGTTGCCCATGGCGAATCTGGGGGGAATTTGGGATAAGGCGGCGATATTTATTAGTGTTTTCCCCCCGCAGTCATAGCAACGCATCACTTCGTTATCGGGTCTGCCGCCACCCTGTGGAAGTGTTTACTGAAAAGAGTTAATCTTTAGCGCGCTTTGCGCACGTACCGGTTACGCATCGACCAATCAAAGTGCTCGTATTATTGTGCATTGGAGAGTAATTTGCATTTGCACACAACTACTTTGGCTGATCTTTAATTCTCTTGCCCATCGATCTTAATTGCGTAATTAAGTTCTTGTTGGTTAGCTTTGTTAAAAAATGCAAAAATAAGATGGAAGTTAAATGTCTGGTCGCTGCCTCGGTGCATTGGGTGACATCAGTAGGTTTGTGCTTTTCTGGCGAATTGCATCGAGTGGTTTTCGAACAGAAAAAATGAGTTGCCAATAGAGGTGCTAGGGTCATCACCATTTAGTCTGATGATAAGCAAAATTAGGCATTTCCTTAGCCTTTAGGAAAAGGATAAACAAATCGTTTCAATCTGCCCGTCAGAGGTGGCCATCCCAACCCAAAAGGTGTGTAGCATGAATAATCCGCCTTACATGCCTAAAATCATAAAGCTGGGGGTCAGAGAATTACAAAGGTTCTCACCGTCTTAGTTTAAGTGCCATTAATTGAAAAATCCTGTGGATCGGCCAAACCATGTTGTCTTATATTTCTTCCATCCATGGGTTCATTCCATTGGTGATAGGTACTGCAACGGAGACTCTCTGCTCAAAAGCCTCATCACAATGTGGATCCGAACCAGTGTGACTTGTGCAACAGATCTTGACACACAAATCTGTGCTCCGTTGCTTGCATAAAATTAAGCTGCGGCACATCTCATTTTGGGCTCTACATTTATTAATTTACCGTAATTGTCCTTTGTTTCGAATTTAAATGTGATGGTCATTCTTCAATGCGTCTAACTTGACGTATAGATGAAAGGCACCTCTCTGATACCTACACTGACGGGATCTGTCTTAAGCAAGGAGGAATCAGGTCCTACAAATCGCACACTACTGAAATTAGTGGTCAGTAAATGGCTAAGCTTTAGAGACGCGAAAAAATTTATTCGTTCAGTCAAATCCCTCCTTTCACTAGGTCTCCACAGAGCCTGAAGTGGACTGATACCCCACTTGAATTGAAGGCTCTTTGCAGGCACCCATGAGGGTAGAGGCTCACGAAGTCTCTTGAGAAGTAAGGAAAGAAGCTATTGATAACAATAAGTTCAAATACTTCATTTTCAGGCTCTAAACAAGGTTGAGTGTTTGATCGGATGCTTCATGCTTTTATCCATCTCATCGTTCATCTGGTAGTTCGACGCCTTCAAGGAGAATTGGGCTAGAGCTAAATTGATGGTTTAAACTCGAGCGCTGAGTGCTATACGATATCAAGTAGTAGGAAAGTAGTCGAATAAATTACAGCAGGTTAAGCTGTAATGAACCGCTTAACTAATTTGACTTCCCTTAAGTAATATTTTATAATTCCAAATACCGACTCGATTTGGGAAGAGGGAGGTATCATTGCTGCTGTCGCCATACCAACCGAAAATTACAGCTTATGGCAATGCAATTTAGTTAATGAGACTCATGTTAGCTTCTACTGGCACTACTATTAATGTGTTAGTAATACGGTAGAGGTTCTCAGGGTTGCTATGGCTGCTGTATCACTTTAAAGGCCCAGCTGTGTCGCGTAAGTTCATTTTTTGCTCCTACCTCTAAAACTCCAATTTTAAAATGAAGGAATAATGCATAGAAGGACCGCGTTTTCTGCAAAGTGTGCAATGAGAACATATCGATCGCCGAAATAGTTCTTGGTAAGCAGAATCAAGAGCCGTGGCTCAAAATTACCCTTCTGGAACATCACAACCAATGAAATTTGTCGAAGTTGGCAAGCAAAGCCAATCAAATTGTTACAAACAGAAAAATCATATACTACTTAAATAAATTTGTATTTAAATTGAGTGGCATTTAGAATTGCACATGGGGTTAAAAAAATATTGCAACTGTATATAATATAAACCAAGTACAATTTATATCGTTCGCCCTTTCTGTGAGATTTAAGAGTGCAGCTACAAGAAAAAAATTAACGAAATTTAGAGACTAATAACGTTATATCATCAATGCTCTGCTAAACGACACCGCGGCGCGGCTTCGTGAGCAGTCGTCGGAGGTTAAATGATGGCGCTTCGTCGCCGCGTTGTTCACTCTGGGGCAACTCTCCGGGGCTGGAGCAGTGATGCTAGCGGCGGTGGTCGCATTGGCTAGTGCGCCTACGGGCAACGAATGCACTGGCTTCTCCCCCGCACGGAATAGACATGTCTGCCAGGCTGTCCACAATGGAGGTTGCGGAAGTCGCACTTTGTCGCTATGCCTCCGCAACGTGGGAATGTGGATGGTTCTGACTTTGCTAGTACCGGCATTGGGATTGTGTATACTGACCCTCGAGTGTATGGAATTTAACCTCAGAAAATTTTACGAGGTGTTAATTTGGTGCTAGTTACGCCTTTTGCAGCCTATGTTATCTTAGCTTAAAATTCAATGCATGAAAATCGTGTTTGTTTTAATCGCGATCATTTAAGCCGGCTATCATAAATGCGGCGGCGACATAAATGTGCTTGTAGGGAATGGCTTTCCAATTTTCTATCTGTGGCATCGTATGCATTTGTATGACATACGTAGCGGTTCTCTACTCCGATTACGTTGTCCTCTTCCAGCTCGTTATCCCCGTGTTCAGTTATGGGTATGGCATCTCCCATCTTCTCCCATGGCAAATAGTGAAATAGTTGAACTCCTTGTCATCGATAGTGTTTTGTTCAAAAACAAAACTATTCTGTGTGATTTAGATGTTGTGGAGTTTTTTGCAATTTCGAGCCTTTCGTTGATCGTAAACTTTTTAGGGTTCGCTGCTCTTCTTGGTAATTACAACATTACTCATGACACGCGGATTCTACATGTGATTTTCATTTCCCTTCACCTTATCCTACCTTTTCATTTATGGAGTATAAATTATTTTGTTTTAGCGTCGTAACTCTGGTTTTCACAATCTATTACAATGTTATCGTCACCCTACTCATCGTATCACACATAAAGTCGGTTTTTACGGACCCCGGAGTCATTCCCCTCCCATCACGAAGACACAGTCCCCATGATCTCTTGACTCTGAAACGTAATGTAAGTTTTTCTATTTTCTGGTTTTGGAGTTCTGTTCTCAGTTACCTATGCCTTGTCACTTCGGTTCAGTTAGGCACTTCCATGACCAGGCAAATTACTAGTTTACTGATAAATTGCATGAATTAATGGTTGGAAAACCGCTTTTTAAGACTTATTTTGGCTTCGGAAAAGATCCGATGATTGAACTCTTGGCTTTCCTCCATTAAAGAATTCTTAACTAAATTTTGAGACGCTTTAAATTGTCTGCCTTTACTACAAACTCGCAACTTTCTACTGGACTTTGATTTTGTACGATTGATCGCTTATCGCCAAAGCACTTTATGGTCAAACTAATCAACGAGTTGGATGAGTTACTTGCCGAGGTAGGTACAAGACTACTTTTCTTAGAGGTACTTGAATTCGTTGCTTATTTGTTCTATTGTTCGTTCTGGATTATCAGTTGGAGCACAGCATTGACGGGTTGAGATGATTTATAAAACGTTTTCTTGACTGAATATGGTGATCTGGAAAGCCTTCATCATCAAATATTCCTACTGGAGGGTGCAATTTTTTTAAGTAAATCGTAATTTTAAAGTCATAACTCCAATAAAACTCCTGATAAGTTTGCACACTGTTCCGTCAACATTGTAGGAGGTGGTTTTATCGAAGAATTAGTAAATTTATCCTTTAGAATCTTGACTTGTAGTCGTCCGTTACCACGGCATTTTTGTTGCAGTAAAACACTCCGGCTTCCTCCGCTACTGTCACCCTCACCAACGACAGTTTCTTCCTAGCATGGGTTTTGATTAGATGTAGAAGCCTTTTTCCCGCTCAAAACTATTTGTATTTGTCCCCTGACCACCTTTACACCCGTCCCACATTCTATTCCGCTCAAGATTCTAAGGCGATTTGTACGCGGCACCTCCACTCGTCAGCGTT
The DNA here is from genome assembly GCA_900622495.1 of Hydatigera taeniaeformis. Lineage (NCBI taxonomy): Eukaryota > Metazoa > Platyhelminthes > Cestoda > Cyclophyllidea > Taeniidae > Hydatigera > Hydatigera taeniaeformis. Next base: position 4,166 of record UYWX01020570.1, on the reverse strand, counting down.
TGTTAGACCATGCTTCCTATAGAACTTCTGAATTAGTCATCCACTTGATGGATTAAAGTTGGCTGCTAATTTACTTTGTTATTTTTGATCCTAATTCAAGTGGATTTTATTCCACATGAATGATCGGATTTCAAAATCATTACACTGAATCAAGAAACCTCCACGACGACAAATGAAGTGCATTAAGTTTAGTGTTGATGTCAATTCCTCCATCGACACGATGCCTCAGTGAGAAAATTTCATTCCTATCTTTAATCAAAAAGCTGCAATCTCTTCTGGTCTACTAGTACGGATCTTGATGAGGATGAAGGGGATACGTGAGTTGATCGGTAGATGAGCTGTTGGTGAAAAAGATGAACAAATTAATCCAAGGCATCAAGCTAAGGTTGTGTCAATTTGATGAAGCGACCACGTCATTCACAGCTCTTTTTAAACAAAACACTTATTTGAGAATTTCCTATGCCATCAGAAGCAATGTTGTCATCGTCGTTCACATCCGTTCCTATGCCGTTTCGACTTTCCAAGCGCTCATTCTTATCGTGATTGTTGAGTTTCAATACCACGAAAAGGTCGTCACTTTGAGAAGTAAGCGAGAAATACGAAAGATGAATCAGTGCCTTCGCTCCCAGTCTTTCACTACTGTATTCATCTCTTCTTCTTCCCTTCTGTCATTTCTAAGCAGATTTTGGGGCTTCACAGAGCCACGGTGCTTTAGCATAGGGTTTTTGAGTTCTCCAAACTAACCGGCTAATTCTGGAGGTTTCTAGCAAAGCGGAAGAAAAAGGTTCCTTGTCCACCTTCAACATGTATCATACCAGGTGAATAAATCTCTGTCATAAATCTTGTTTGGGCTCCTACGACTCGGTTAGCGGTCTAGCACTCCTCTCACCCAAAGCAGGCCTAGTTTTCACTGGCGCGGGGAAAGTTGCAAGACTAAAAGTTGTCACGTTCAATTAACGGGTGTCAGATGACATCAGCCATGTCACATCACAAGTCAGACAACTGATCGACTTATCAGTCAGGTGGAAAATGGGAACTGCGCGGCGCATTTATGCAAATGCCCAGCTAGCCCCTGCATCTGAATAGATGAACTGCTGAATGGGAGCCTCGTTGGGTGGATGGATCGTGCAATTTACAAACAGTTGAAATAATGACAGAAGGAGCGGGTGAAAATTGACAGATAAGGGCGTTGAATGGTGGATGAAGTACGGTCCATCATTGGATAGCATCTTCGAACTCTTCCCTTTTAACAGTATCCTGGTGGGTGGACGATCTGTCGCAAATGTTCAACCCTGAGACCTCCAAGAGCACATCACTGTAGCATTTGCAATCGCTGCATTCGAAAAATGGACCATCATTGCCCTTGGTACGTATTGTTTTAGATTTACTTAATCATTTGCGTATCTTTTTCATTCAATCACCCAGTCCTTATTTCGTGATTCCTTCATTTCATTTCATTTTGCTCCTGCATCTATCCTGAATCCGTTCACCGTCTTTTGATCCACTTCACATATTTTCAGCCCTTGCATCACCCACTCTTCGTTCCCCTTCCACTTGCACTCTGGATTCGTTATGCTGTCAGTCGCTATGTACTGGCGACTGAAAGGTGTTTCCCTATCTCTATTCCTTTGAACCTCATCCCCAACTCCCTAGAAACATCGGTAGTCCGCTTTTTGCTCAGGCATGGGAAGATTGGGGCTCCTTATGAGCTTAAATAGATGTCCATAGTGCTCTGGTCTGTGTTTCGGCCTACGGTGTCCATCACGGAGCAGTTGGTCAGTGCCGGCCAAGTACTTCACAACCATCTATGTGTAGCGAGCCAAAAAGAAGGCACGATAATGCTTTGCTCGTTTTCACTAGCAAAATTCGCCCAAATTAAAGCCAAATTAATGCGCGTCTTGATTCATAGTCACAACCAGCTGTCAAAAGCCACTACTGGTGGGTTTGATTGCCAGTAGTACCGCAGCGGCTCATTACACCATGGATTCTTATTCTGCAGACCAGACTACATTCTAGTCCACTTTCTTTGCTCTTGGCAATGGCTAGCAGAGTTGTCTACCTTAATGTGAACTCTCCAGAAGTTATGCTCTTCCAGGGTTAGCAGTTTCATTTGTTTTCAGTTACAGTGCTACTGAATGAGTTCGGAACAGCGAAACAATGAGGGTTTTTTTTACCTGTTCAGGCACAATCGCATTCATCTCTTGGATATTAGCAAAGATAGCTTGTGCAACTCATATATGACTTCATTTTGTCGCAATATGTGGATTATGGTTTGATCACAGGTTCAGGTTATGCAACAATCCCATTTTGGTATCTTGTCAGTTTCTCCTGTAAACAAGACCGGTGTCGCCACTACAAAATGGTTGCTCACAGAGCCGAGCTCCATCCACGAATATCCACTCAGATTGCAAACAAACCAAGTAAGTGGGGCCACGCACATGGGTTCCTGGTTTTTTGATCCACTGCACCCATAACTGGCCACCGCCCCGGATATTGTCGTCATTTTGAAAGGTCTAAGACGTTAATCTGTGCATGTGATAGTCAACTAGGTCCTCGTCTGTGGATTCACATCGACCACCAGTACTTCCAACAGTGAATGCTCGTTTTTGGCTTTTTTTCTCCACTCCAACTGTCAATTCTAATTGTGCTTGGTGGATTGAATAGGCCCTGTGGAAAGGTTAACTGGTTACCCAGCCCTTATCCCAGGGTCATGTTACAGTAATGGGCTTTAAAAGTGCTTTTGCTTTTTAACGTTGGGGCGTAGTTACTGTATTTCCTGAATCAACGGCATCACTGGTTTCAGAATTTTGTCGAGGAGGCATAACTGCTAGGGCAGTCCTATTCACCCTCCTTTCGTAGTTTGATGAATTTTAAACCCTCCTGAAGGGGAAATTAGACAAGTTTAAGGCTCCTTTGTTCGTTCCTATTCGTCATGGTCTTGACTGTGGGTTGGTGGATCTCCGAAAGGCGGTACTCTCTAACCTGTTATGAATTCCATCGAAATGATGAGTTTGTCCTCTCTAAGCACACGCAAATGTGCACACACACACACACACACACACCATCTTCTTCCTTTACACTGTGATGTTAAAACAACTT
>UYWX01020569.1:16614-37321 GCA_900622495.1 Hydatigera taeniaeformis | reverse complement strand
CTCCCTCTCGATATACGTTAGCTTGACTGAGTTTGTCATGTTCGGATGTCCGTTGCACAGCATCCGTATACACTGCTGTGCAAACACAAACTGCATTCCTTGGGCTTTTCTTCAAGCGCTGAGCACGCTGTGAGATGCTGTCGGTTGCTACTCCTTTGATGGGCAGAAAGACGAGCAAGTTGAGCGGTGAGGCTTCAGTTGGCGTGTTTAGGGTGTGAATCCCTATTTTTAGAGCTGTACCCTCTTGGTAGGAATTTTCAGAGTTCGATGAGGATACACTTCGTGCTTAGACATGGTACGCGCTTGGGAGAACACAAAATATTGCATAGTTCTGCCAGTAGTTGACCACTCAGATTACGCCCTTGACCGCTATGGACGGATTCAGACACTCCGTGTTGACAGATGCGGTGCTCAAATGCCACTGTTAGTACAGGCTTGGAGCCCCACGTCTTTAGAGGTTCTGCCTCGGCCACTTTGGCGAAGTCAATCGTAGCTAGAATGCATCTGAACACTCTCTTCGTGGTTGTAAGTGAGTTTATAATGTCCACAACCTCTCTCTCGCTTGGAAATCGCGTATGCTGGGTCGAGAAGGCGGGATTTCCCAATGCTGCTAGAAGGGGAGCAGGTATGACCAAAATCAACAACGCCTGCAGTGAGTGAGAACAACAAATACCATGACCTCAAATGGCTACCACCCTTTCGTTCATGTCGTCCAGGGATTGATGCAACTCTTGGAGAAGCGTTCACAGTTACAAGGTCAAGAGCATTAGATACCTCAGCAACACGGCGTCTTCTTGATGCCTTTTAGGCAGAGTTGCGATCATTTTTTTGTCAAATATGCTTGGTTGCCTTGTTAGGCGAGGTTATCTCACTCGATGTGGTCTCATAAGGGATTGTCAAGGGCCTCTCATGTGCTCCTTTACTATGGCTCTCTACTTCCTTCTGTGAGGTTTGTAAACCTTTATGATGCGTAAAGCCAAAAGGATTTGTCCATCGCATAAATGAGTCAGTTTGAGGCCTCTTGAAACAGGTTTCAACAAGGTACAGCTTGCTATTGAACTTATGAAATTAAAACAACTTTCATTTTCACTACTTCGCTTGTTATTATAGCAGGAAAAAAGACCACCATGCGACATAACTTTTGCTAATGCACCCCGATACAATTGATTTTCTTTTCCTAAGATGAACCACGTGCATGTAATTTGCGGCCGTCCTCGTGTGCAACCGATGCCAATTTCGTACCTGCTGGAAGGATTGACTCGTTCAACCATTGTGGTCGCGAAGGCAGGTTGCACTCATTTGTAATCCTTGGTACTTTCATGCTTTTGACTTGTACATTGATCACAGCGACTCGAAAAGCTAAATACTACTAGCAACTGTTTGCATTAGAAATCATGTACTGAAACATTTTAAAACTTCATGTAGAAACAGTAACATTATTTGAAAACACACATTTTAAAGATACTTTACTGCGTTGTTCTCGTTCCATGACCTAACCGACCAAGTGATAATCCAACAACTAACATTATCAAAGCATCTAAGGACTAGACCGATGGGACAAACGTTGCCATTTGTCAGTCTTAGAGCGTGTTTTGGGTCCAGCGCTGCGCCTGTTGTGTGATTCGGATTACTCTCTGATTTGTCGAAAAATAGGTGCCTTAAAAATCGGGTGTCTACAACAAGATCGTATCCCGTTTGCGTTAGTCACGCCTTGGCAGCATGCGTGCAAGGCGACTTAAGAACGGCTGGGTTAAAGCCATTTGCAAGGATACAGTAAGTGGTCCGATTGAGATGAGGCTGTTTATTTTAAACACCATTGACCCTACGGTCACTTTAAATCGAATATTAGAGCCACTTAGATCAAAAAAGCAGGATAATACGGACTTTCCCTAGAGCTCTTTTCAACCGGCCTTGATCATTTAGCACATTAATGTAAAGCTCGTCGTTTCCGCTTTTTTTGTCACATCAATAAAGTAAGTACTTAGAGTTGCGCCAATTTTTGTTACGAAGGTTAAAGCGGTGTTGGAAGATATGATTTGACGATACCTTATCAGGTCATCAGCAGCGTGATGACAGAAAAGGAATCATTATCACGAAATCAATTTAGTCGATTTCGATTTATCGATCAATAACCAATAATCACAGTTAGTGTGCATCAACTTATTTCTTATTTCATTCAAATGAGCATGCTTTTATACTTCGTAATTTCTACGATAACGACAAGGTCTTCTGCCTACCTAGATCTTCTAGATCTGGCCTTGAAGTTACCAGAACAGGGCAAGTTTGAAGCCTACCAATTCACCTCCTTTGATAGCATTAAAGATCCAAAATACAAAAGCTTTCGTTATGGATTTCCGCCCGGAATATACGGTTCATCAGTTATACCAACTACACTGTGGTTTTTCCATTGGAGTTCACAAGAACCGTTCCGTAAGTATTTCAACCGGATTCTCTGCAGCTAAGTAACCTTAACCTACTTATTTGATGGAATTATCTTTTGTTTGCTACGGAGAATAATAATACATTCCGTCTCCTTAATTGTCGCCAATTTATTTTGGTCCGCCTCCTCAAGTCAGGGTCCCCAATTTCAATACCATGCTGCCTGTCCCCGCGGACTGGCTACTCATCGTGCGTTCCTGCGATGAAATTACCTTCCCTCGCTGTTCATGGGCACATTTCGTCAATTTGGCCCAGCCACTACAGATTGACTTGGAACTCTTTCAGCTCTCTAGATCAGCGCCGGACATCTCCACTGAGGACTCCGTGCCATATCTCCACGGCAATTGCTGGCCTATCCGATCCGTTGAACAAGTCAGCATTATCTACATCTATGCTGCGTGTACTGTTTATTGGAATGTTTCAGGCTTCGACAGACAGGTTCGAGTTGTTTTTCGGCCTAACAAACAACCCAAATGCTCCACATTACCTTTTTGCTTCATTATTATCCATGCATCGTATTCATCCTTTTAATAGCAATGTCGGGACCAAAACCGATTTTTTTTAGATATGCCCCCAGCCATGTGCACTGAGACCATGCTCTGTCTTGCCATTTGCTCGATCCGGATCATGTAAGGCCTTGGGAATTCATGTACGCGACTTCAAATGCGAATGCACAGAAGTAAGAGAAGATGTTTGGAACTAAATATTTTGTCGAATCTGGTAAATCTTTGTGATCACTACGACACGTTTCTCCTGGTAGATATTAATAGTTGGCAGTTAGCAGAAAAAAATAGTAAATAAGACTAGGATAGTTGAGGTTTCGACTGAGGCAAAAACTGAGCAATAAAGTAAAACTGTTACATGTTGTGGCTAATCACTTGCACAGTTTCGCTGCCGTACTTCTTGTCCATTATGCACATACCATTATTATTTTTAATGTCGATGGTTATGGTTTTTTATGGAAGGGTTTCACATGGGACCGAAACACATTTGCGTGCATTTCCGAAAGTCGGTGCGAGAGGTTTTGCCACCCCTCACAAACTGCGACCTGTGAACAAGATCCGAAATCAAGTTAAGTCTTAGTTCGAAAATGTGTTTATGCTGCAAAGCATAAAATGCATATTAATATGAACTTTGGTTTTTTGTAGCCACGATAACTTGCGTCTGTCGTCTTGGCTACATGGGCCATGACTGCTCTCAACTACTAGATGCCTGCCTCGTTGGGTCGGAGGTGTACTATGCCTCTGAATTGGGAGGAGCCAAACCGATAATCCCGCCAGGTCGAGAGGCCTGCGGTGTGCGGAATAAGTGCATCCCTCACCTCGGCACAACGAGTTTTAGCTGCCAATGCAGCGAACACTTTGCTATGGATCGTGGATTGCCCTACGACAATTGCCTTTCTAGTAAAGACCCCTGTTCTAGTCGAATATGTGTTGAGGGTACCTGCACCGCCTCGGAGGTATGTAACTGGGAGCATTGACGGTAGGGTCGCCTTGGAAAGTTAAGTTAGGCTGTTTTCGGCTGTGACAATGACGTTGGGGTTGGCGCCAGAGTGCCTATTACTTATTTTGCTATCTTATTAACCTTAACATCAGTATGTTAACATACCGTAGGTTGAGTTTACTCAAGCCCCTGTGGGGGTTTAGGTTGTCTTGATTTCTAATGCACTTATGACGTGAGGTGACTTTTACCGCTGAGGTCCATAGAAAAAAATGCAATCAAATTTAATTTTGTATATGAGGTTCGTTTGACAGAGGAACCAATATAAGTAAATTTTTGATTAAGGATGGTTCCTGGAGCATTTGCGACTGCGAGGAGGGCTTTACAGGGCCGATGTGTGAGGAGGCTTTGGGTCAATGGACCACCTGGTCCGCATGGACGTCCTGTGAGCCCTTCTGCGGTAGCCATCGCCTCCGTCATCGCATCCGCGTCTGTTCTGGTGATCGTGAAGAGGATTGCATTGGTGCTGTAGAACAGGTCTATATTGACTAAGTTTATTAAGACTTGCAGTTATTTATGTCACCGGGACTAATGAAAGAAGATGGGGGCTAGTTAGATTCAATGAACATTTATGCTTTACCAACGAGGATATGGGGCGGAATGTAGTCAAGGGCGCAATACATCAGAGGACAGTAATCACATCGTTTACGACAAAAGGCACTTATTGTAAATCGCATCAAAGGAGCCTGTGACATGGCACCTTCGATGCTTACTTTGCTATATATCTGTTTGTAGAGTTGTTAGCTCACAAGTGCTGGCTCTCTGATAAAGGCGCTAAGCAAACGCTTTTTTATGCTATTTTCAGAGCATCAGTCGGTCGTGTACTGGGGTATTTTGATTGTCTTTCATTCCTTAGACTTTCGCCTAATTTAGCGATAAGGAAAACCCATTCGAGAATCTAAATCGGTGAGTATCCTCTCTTATCGAAGGTGGAATCGTGTCCGGAAGGTGAGCCCTGTCCACAGATGCCATCTCCAGACGAGGCAGAGTGGAGGGACTTTGTCGACTGGTTTTGCATTCTCCTATCAGCGACCACTGTCTACATGGGCCTTTTGCTCCTTGTCCTTACTATCCTCTCTCTCTGTAAACCCGTCGCAAATATCGAGGAGACGTTGAAGACAACGGATCAGTGTAAACTTACGTCACCGAACAGTAAAACACGATACAGTGGAGGCGACTGACCCAGAACAAGACAGCAATGTTAAAATTTTTAATTAAAGATCCTTGTTTAACTTCGTCTTGGTATATATGAGCCTAAAGTCGAAAAATTAAGTGCGAACAGTACAATTTCTCATGCACACCATATAATTTACGGAGTATAAAGAATTTTAATCAAAGCAGAGGTCGAACGGATTGCATAAGGCAATTTTAACCTCACAATTTTCTCACTTTTGCTAAAGGATTCGATTATTGCACAATATGCAGTGTTTAAATGAACAAAATTGAAAAGGCCTTAGAGTTAATGAAATTAAAACTTTTGTCGTAAAATCTGGGTCATCACCCCAATTCCGCGTTCCACATAGCGCTTACCACCAGCTGGAGCGACTGCACACAACGTTTAGTTGGGTCAGCGCACGATGCGCCCTCAACGTCACCCACGCGTATGACACCCGGGCAGTTTCCTAGGCTGGTGGGCGCATAAGCGAAAATGGATGGATGACATGGCAGAACGTTGACATTTGTCAACTGGCTTCACTCCATAACCACTTTCCTTACTTTTGGCCACTGACGCACGACAAGACTGTCTTACACAGCGTCGTCCGGTCTTGGGCAGCACGAAACTCATGCATCAGTCCATCCCCTATTTAGCTCATTCAAAAGGACGAGCTTTTGGGATTGTTGGAGCAGTTGTGAACTCAAATGCATTGTCATGCGTGGAAACACCGAATGACTGACACTGCCGGTTCACAGATGTGTTTCACAAGCCACCGACCACACAGTGATGGCCGGTGCAGAGAACTGGTCAGGACAGACGCAGCTACGGGTTATTCGACAGTTGGCGTTCAGCACTGTCCATCCAAGTTTCCCCCCTACTCGGAGGCATTGTAGTTGATCATGGCAACAGTCTTCTACAATGGTCCCACAATTACAACCTCCACGCCGGTGATCTCGTTACGCACTGGGTGAATCCAGAGAACAGCACTTGCTTTGCCTACCACATTAGTTCATATTGAGTCGTGCTAATCCGTAAATGCAGCTGCTTTCATTTTTCTCCCTTAACCAACAAATATATTGAACAATTTTCGAGCCTTATTTTGTGTTGTGTAAATGCTCTTGAATTGCTATTACAAAGAAGGAACGAAGATTTTAGCCTTTCTAATTTATAATAACACATGGTTAAGCGTTGATATGCTAGGCTTTTGAGGCCTTTTTTAGCTATTCATATCTTTGCAGTCGTCTCCAGCTTTTTTGTACGCATCTATGTCGTCATTTCGACGGACTTTTTAAAAAGAGTGGGTTCTCTGTGACATTGAAGGTGTTTGTGGGGTAAAAAGTATGGGGTCGGTAAAAAGAAGCTGATGATTGAGTCGCATTCATGCCTTAGTGTCTGATAATCACCGTTCTTCTGACTACTCACTATGAGAATTCCCGAAAAGCTTTTTTTCTCGCGGATCTGTGCTCTACCCACCAGGAGACTCACGAGTGCGGCTACTTTGTAATTCTACCACCTCGGCTCAATGCATGCATGCACCCGCCCCGAAGGCGTCGTTTAAAGTCGCTTTGGTTAGAATGGAGGCACTTCTGCTGTGTGTAGAGTTCGGAGGAAGAGAAGTGCGTTCCAAATCATTGCAAGTCTTTAAGTGAAGTGTTTTACCAATTTCACGAAAATGCAGATTTCCGTCGCCGCCCCAAAGAAATAAATTTGTACAGATTGAAACCAATGCTTTAGTCCGTACGTACGACCTGGGTCTGGATCTTGTATGTCTAATTCCACACTGAATAATCATAGAGCCGAGTTTTAGAAGTGAAATTCCGTACGTCAGGTTTAAAATTCGCAAAAAAAGTCATTTGCACGAAATTTGTAAGTATACTGTCTCCACTAATGACTTTTTTGGCTACAATGGGCTGTTTCAAACGTTTTAAGAGGTCTAGGAAAGGGGTTCTAGTTAATCCAACAAACAAGCTTATGTGAACATCCATGTTCGTCAATTATTTAAAGTGCATGTGCCTTTTAATGAGTGGGGTCTAAGCATATTCTTGAATTCAATAAAACTGTACGATTCTATAGAAAACCGCTACTAAGCTCTGTAACTTATCATTCCTTGACAGTTTTGCTAGACAAAAATCTGACAATCGATTCGGGCTCGGAATCAGCCGCCTACTTCTCGCTTGAAGTAGCTGCGAGCCTCGGATGCCATCACTGTCACCATTCTTATACTGACGAGCGCAACGTTCGCCTACTTCAATGTGTAAAGTTTCTTGTTTATGTTTATCTTCAAAGCATTCTCATGAGGCCTACTATCGTCTGTGAATGCTACCTTGGAGAGCTAACCTAAACACAAACAACTAACGACACAAATAACCAAATTTTATTTCTTGAAGTCACAGGCACATAACATTTTGAGTAAACTTAGGTCCTACTAAATTAAGGGACCATACTGACTGGCACGGGCGTAGTTAAACTAGACTAGAACTTCTAAGTCTTTAGCCTGGAAAACGGAATTACGCCTTCTAGTGGCGTGAACACGCCTCTTACTTTTACAGACGCCCTTTGCAATATTCCCTTGGTCATAAGCGGCTTAGACTCAGCAAAGTTCGTTAGTGAAACTGAGTTGCTCTAATCTGATTATTAAACAGCATTTTTTAAATGCTTAGCATATGACTATCCCGAAACTGCGTATCTGCCCCTTAGCACAATTTTATGGCTGATTTAACCCGGACTAGGTGTTCCGCAGTCAATGTACATGGAGCTGGCTGATATCTCCTACTTCTGGGTCCACCGTTGATGTCGGCAGTTTATATACTTGATCACTCCAGGATAAGGTCTGAAATTCTACTGCCGACTGCCTACTTGATAAAAAAGGAAATTTTTACCTATTCTCAATTCACGCACTGGCTACAGTCACACGTTTTATTTCCCACTGTTGTGTGCTTTATTCCCATCGCAGGTGTTGCTTTAAGACCGATAATTTGAAAGTGTCGACGTAGTCTCAATATATGAATGGGAACGTCTAAAACACATCAAAAAATCCAGTAAAAATAAAAGCATGCAGTCTCTAAGGCGGCAGCAGTAACACCAAACTCACTGATTCGATCAAAGAAGGGATAAAAGCTCATAGAACTTCGCTAATACGAGGCATTTGCCCATTACACTCCAAAGGTGGTAGCGATCTAACAGAACGTCTTCAGAGAGTCCTGGATGCAAACTATGCATGCATTTGGATTGCTTTTATTTTGTTCATGGCGCCATCCATGGACGAGTATGCGTTGAATGCTGGGATTGGGACCATGCCGGCCCGCATGTGCGGTTCATACCTGTCACTACAACAGTGACAGTGGGAAGGATGATAAGGTGGAAATTGCTCAAGCAAGTTTGCCAAACTTGAAGAAAGTGTTTGAAGTAATAGCAGCACTAGCTGCGTTGTGGTTGATCTTAGTAATACTTTGTTTATATGACTACTTGCATGAATGGCGGTCATTTTAGCGAACATCTTGCTTTTGGTCGCGTGAGCTGGCCTTTGGGCCAGGCCATAGCCTTGCTTTCTACTCTTTCTATCCAATCTTAAGTCTTCAGCCTTCTATCACCGAAAAGAAAGTCTTATGGTATTATACTCAGTATCGTCCTTTTGCACCCGTAGCAACACGAGTCTTACATTCGGTTAAAAAAGGTTCACTATCTTTACAATAGCTCCGAAGCATCGCAATTGTCACTTAATCCATAAACATTTGCTTCATCAAATTGACAGATAAAACGCAACTAAATGATAAGAGCGCATGAGCAGGATTTCGTAAGTTTTTTAAAAGACTTCAGAATTTAAAGCTAATCTAAAAGTCCTCCTTAGTTACGTCCCTTGTGTTTGCAATTGTCATGACTTTAGCAATCGTATTTTCTGGTAAAGGAGAAAACTTGATGCTTTCGTGAAATTCCAAATAAATGTGAGGCGCAGCCGTTTTAGGGGTGATGCCCCAAAATGAAGTACTAATCTTACCGCCAGCATCATTAAAAAACGGGTTGTTTAAGGCACAATTCAGTCTATAGTAAAAAAAAATTAAATTGGCTTATGTTACACACTTTCGACTTGAAGTCTGCTACTGTGGTTGAATGATTGATCGGCAGAAGGACAGTCCATTACATTCCAAAACTTGAGGAAAATGCTGATTACAGCGCAGTCTGTCCTTTAGTCACGCATCTTTGTCACTGGTTAAAAGTATGCTGCACCAAAGTCAATTATGCAAAGCAAAAATGCGTGACTTTTACGGCGTCCAATGCCTTCAGGTCTATCACGTTCCTAGTGGTTCGGGGGGTTCGCTGTTCCCCTGACTTTTACGTAGGGCAAGGCGAGGTTCTCTACGATCCATGCAAGCTAGAGTATCTCCAAACATGCCTCAACTTAGGTAGAAAAAGCCTAATTATTATTTGAATCATAACATATTATTCCTAAATTAGATAGGCAAAAATTGTTTTTGCAGGTGCATTTCCTCGTGTACGCCGCATAAAATTGGAAGTACACTTTTCAGCACTTTCATCCCACATGCACGACGATCCAGACGTTCGACCTGCTCGTAAACATATACATTAAACTATACGTCTATAGCATTTTGTTGAGTTTTTACACAATACGCATGTAGGACGGGGAGTGCCTGGGCAAGGGTCCAAAGCCGATCAGTTGTAAAGATCACATAACCTTAAGGCGGAATGGCTATAACATTTTAACCTCTTCTGAGGAGGTTCCGATATCTACAAATGTTGTAAAAGTCCACGTGTTGGATGTGAACGGGTGTCAATAAACTCTAGGTAAACATGATTACTCAATGCAATGATAAGTATTGCACCTCACCGCTCAAGAAAGGCATGCACTTATGGTTGTCTACGGTGAAATCTCTGCAAAATATGTTGAAGAATCTATGCGACGTTACGAGTGTACTGTTCATAAAAATTGCATTACGCAACCTACGCTTCAGTCTTATTTGCACCGCTTTCCGTTCGGCCCTGTGGTGGACATGGCCAGAGGTAGAATACACGCGACGGGCTCATTGGCTTAACTTTACGCAAACATGCACATGTACACGTATGCACAATTGTGTCCGGACAGAGAAACGGTATGTAGTACACTGGTTGGAATCAGACTGTTTAAAGGTTCCCTCTGTCACACCGCATACAGACACACAAATACGCATTTGCATCTCAGCTCCGAATGTTCTCAAAACTCCTTGTTCTTTTCCTTTTCCTCCATTGTACTTTGGAAGAAAAGCGAAAGGTTGAGGAGGTAGGAGGAGGTAGTGCTATGCGGCTAAATTCATTGCCCTGATTTACGAAGGGACCGCATTAACTACAAACGAACTCATCTATTTCAGACTCCTCTCAAGGAGCGGTGGGCTGCACCATATCGCCAGGAAGAAAAAAGCTTAGCATCCTTCCAGGCAGTGGATGGGATAATCTGGTGAACGAGGAGAGAGGACTCACTACTAATCGAGAGCTCTACAAGATGTGTCGTACATCGGCTGATGGGAACTATCTTATTCCTGACGACATGATAATTGGCGAGTTGAATGACTCTCTCTTCTGTGCATTTTAATGCATTTATGAGGCATGATTGGCTTTAGCTTTTTAAACACATGTATGACAGTTTGTGGAGGTAGAAAAATTGCAATTTACTTAGAATGTTCAGAGAAAGTGGCAGTATGGACCTGTGCTAAATAGCCGAGCACAATGAATGCTTGCATTCAAGTGTGTTCTCCATTCCACCAATAACCAGGGCTAAAGTTTGCGCTGCTTGTTTCATTGCAGCTGGAGAAGGTAAGGAAATTGGCTTGTTAAAGTATGAATGGTGTAGTTGTCGGAGTAAAAAACGTGAGTGATTAAGCCTTGATATATCAATAACTGTATTTAGTCTTAATTGAACGTTGCGTTATTGCAAGGGAATGGCATGAACTAAAAATTAGACTGCAAAACCAGAATAAGTCAATTTTGAGCATATTTTAGGTTCGTGGGGTAGAATTATTTGTCGATTAAATGAAGTGAAGCGGTCCCACAATCCAAACAATGGACTATTTACAGCACTTCATGGGAGCTGATGTCGTTTAGTACTTCAAGCCTAGGATTACCTCAGACATCCTTATTTCGTTAGAATGGTACGTATTTTAGACTAGAGGCTTTTCTTAAACAGGCTGATTTTGATTCGGCGGCTTAACTGCGATTTGAAAGCACATGGCTACAGTTCTATAAGGAGGCGCAAGACACTTTACATTTGTAAATAAGACTTAAATGAAATGAATAAATAACTTAAATAACTGGAGCGTTCCTCTCTTCATATACCTTGTAAAAACAGCAATTTCTCGACTTTCCGTAGAGCCCATTAAGAATTCTCAGATTGAACTCTCCTCGAAAGTCTTTACCCACTTCACAAACTACACTACACTTACGGCCTTTTCAATGAACTCGGCTGCAGACGTCAAACTCCACTTTGTTTCTGTTGGGGGTGACTTCTCCTTTGAAAAGGACGTTATCAGGAGAGCCGAAGTAAGACTCGTGTCTTGCGCCATTTATTTTCATACGTTTCGTGGCTTTTAGATAAGCCTCTTCAATCTCACGAGGTCTCCTTCACTGCAAAACCTCGGATACTGTTTTGCAATACAAAATTCACTTAATATTATGGGAAGCAAAATCACAAATTTCTGCAACTTTGTGGTAAAAACTTCTATGGTTTCCTCACGATATGCCGGAGTGCATGCTGCAATTCAAACATACGAAAATGTGTACCCTCTTCTCGTAACCATTTTTATCACGGTTTCCCACATGATAAAAAATCTGCTCCTTTTACTGAATCCTGTTAAAGTACCAGGTCTACCCTTGAAGGCATTAGAGAGTTTCAGTCTTAAAGTGACTTCATTAAATGCTCAAAAAGCTGTAGCATTCAAATATGACTTGATCGTCGCACTTTTGTTTAGAATCAAAACAACGGTCTGACAGTAAGATCCCAATTGCGGCACCGCTGGTACGTTGTACACCAACTTCCCGATCCACAGCTTCATCCGCGATTTCGAAATCGACTGTTGGATATCGCAGCCCATCTGGCACGCAGTAACATCACTGAAGGGGGTGACGTCGACGGTGATGCGGCACGCATTAGAGGAACCGACCTTCTCTCGCTAGTAGGGAAGGACAGTGTCGGTCTGCTTGCCACACCCTTGGATCCTCTTACGGTCGAAGAAAACAGACAGGCCATGGTTCGTGTAATGGACAGTCTCCGCGCCGCGTACTTAGCCGACCTCATTGTCAGGTGAGTGCACAACTGACACAAAAAGTGAAGGATCATTGAAGTGCTGATGTAGATTCAATTAGGTGTCATGATGTGTGTAAACCAATCGTTTGCTCTCATTCAAATCTCCTTTTCCCGCCGTCATATGATAAAGGAGTTATAACAAGCTTTTTGCCTTGCTACGTTCGAGGCGGGTAAAGACATTAAGCTAATCAGAACTCACCAATATCTGAGCACCATGTAAAGTGGGAACAGAGCTCTTTGTTCTCCCTCAAATGTGCAGGGGTGCGAGTGCAATACCAGTAACTTCGTCATGCCATGTGGTAAACCAACAGTTTGTACTAATAAATCCGAGGACTTCTTTCACTGCTCCAGTGGGGCATTCAGTTATTTAGAGGATAAAACGTTATTTTTGCCTATTTGTTCAGAGACTTCGGAACCCACACTGTGGTGGCTGTTGAAGCTGGAGCCGTTGTGGCTAAACTTGATAGCCTTACCAGTTCCAGCAGAAAGATGAGTAACGAAGATAGGCTGGAGGTCGAAACCGCTGCCTCGACATCTTTTGCCAGCCTTTTCGACTTCAGAACAGCAACTAAGTTTGGTGGGAATCAAAAGATGGTGAGTGAGCTTATGCTTGGTATGCTGTCAGGATCATTTTATAAACAACTGAGTGACTGATTCTGTAAAGCGATCTTTACTACAATGTCTGCCTTGATTCTCATTGTATCAAGAGAAGGGCTTCAGACAAATACTAAACTTTGGCATTTACCATTTAGATGGAGAACTATAATTCAAAGGTGGCTTCTAGTGTTATCTTGAGCTATGGTGGGCCCAGTATCAAGGTGGGTAACATGAACCTCACAGAGTGGGAAAGGCATCTGGAGGATCATCTTGTAGCAGTAGACCGTCGTGGACGACCACTTTACGACCTCATCACGCCTCGCGCATTGCCTGAGCTTAGTGAATCGCTCACATTTCGCCTTGCAGCAGCAGTAAAAGCTGCAGTAATGCGCTACTACGAGGCGAATTCCTTGATTGGTGAGTTAAGGATCTTAAGTGTACCAAATATCAGTAAACGTATTTAACGAGACGATCAAGCAATTAAGACTTCCACCTAAACACTCAAACTGCCATTATCACTCCATTCTCGTTCACTCGGTTTCCATATGCATGTTTTCGACGAGAAGCAAGATTGCAGTTATATCACCTTGCGACGAATGCGCAAAGAGTTTAACCCAGATGTAAAATTAATGCTGTTTATGGTTGACAGCTTGAGCCATGTATGTATTGTAGCAGTACACAGTATCACATTCAGGTCTATAAAAGTGGATCAAGTTGATGCTGATGCTATTTAGTTATGTGAAGTAGCACTGCGAATTCGTGTTTAAAAGGAATCTTATGTGGCACACATTGCCAGAGCATGATATTTAGCATACTGTATTCTATTACATCAGGCAGGTGAAATTTAACTCAACACTGGGTCTTGACTAAACCTCCTCGCAAGGATTGACACAGGCTGATGTTTCAAATAGCATGTGAATATGAAATGATTTAGGATGTCTTGATCCTTCATCAACTGCCTACGACAGTGACGCCAACGTGGCTGCAGACCACTGCGACGACTTTTCTCACCAGGATCCTCCTACGGGCAACGAGAGGGGACAAATGCCTTTCGGAGGAGTTTATACAACATGCAAGGGCCCCAATGACCTCTGCTTACGTTACAGAGCACCCAACTTGGCTACTGGCAACACCTCCTGCCCAAAGGGATATATGTCGATAAATCTCCTGCCCTCACAGATACGCTCCTGCGCAGTTACCTGTCAGGATCGCGGCGTCTTCCAAGAGCCTCTGTGCCTACACGAGTGTGCTGTCACTAGTGCCTTCTGGTGCGCTCTCGATCCTTCCACTAAAACCGATGAGAAGAATGAACTCGGCTTCCTCTTTGGCGGCTTATACACTGACACTACGACGAATCCAATAACCAAGGCGCAGTCCTGTCCTCCATACTACGAAGTGCAGTCCGTGGGTCGGCGCATTCAGGTCTGCGTGTCCACTGACTTTGAAATGGGACATCGGTACTCTCTGGCTTTTGGCGGATTCTACGCCTGTCAGTCGGGGAATCCGTTGTATGACGTGCTCTCTCTCAACTCTAGTTTGCTGAATAGAATCCAGCAGATGAGAAGGGAGTTGCATGCGGGCTTGCAAATCGGTCAAAATGATAGTAGCGGAAATGCAAGTGTAGAAGACCTCGATATCTTATGGCCCAAACGGTGTCCTAATGGGTATACGTCTCACATGGCTGGAATAGAAGACACTTGTCTTGTGAGTAGCGTGGAGGTGCAAGTGTTTTGTGATTTTGGCAATTGCTTGATCTCTATTTCAAAATTATGGTAAACACCAGTGTACATGTATTACTAAGTTACCTTTATTATTCAGAGATCTAAACTCGTTGATGAAGTACTTTCTACCTCTTTGCCATTGAACACATTTGTTCTACTTTTGTGGGACAAAGTTCTTTGGTAGCAGAATGTATATTTACCTTAATGGAACCATGTGGCGCATGTTCCACCGAAATGCTTATGTTTGGTGTAGTCATGTTGTTTCGCCTTTTAACCTGCATTGCTCATATAAACGCGGTTCGCATAGATGTAAACATGGTTTATAACTAGCATACTTGTGGATGAACAAGACTTTCGGACTTATTTAGATAAACTACTGCATTCCTGGCAATTCAATGAAAGCAATAAAAGAACGTACACTCAAGCGACCCCCATTCGTACAATTGGTGAGTCATTTCACACACTTTATAGTGCACTGCATTAAAAACAAAGTGCGTATCCAACACTAGCTTTATATCAAACGAGTACGCTGGCATGGTCATATGAGTTGGATAATGATCAATTGCAGCAAATCTCGTTTCGAAATGATTTGAACAGTTTGAAACAACGTAACTAACATAGAAGTTCTCTTATCAAACGAGACCAATTCGACAAAAAAATAGTAGCAATCGATGCCTCGTTACAATAGCAAGATTCTACACTTTGATAGTTTGTTTTCTTCATCGGATCTGGTAGCCTGTTTGAGCAATACTTTGCTTTAAATTCCAACATCTTTGTTGCTTTAAGCCGAACTTTGCGAGCGTTGCAACACCATTAGATCTTCGACTGGCTGATACATACTCCGGCCGAACCTTTCACAACCAAGGAGGCGAATGGGTATCGGATCCAACTGAGGCTGAGTCAGTTGATATGAATACAACAGCCTTCTTTATCCTCGCCATCGTCATAATCGTGGTCCTTTTCGTGGTTGTGATGGGATTTGTCATTTACCATGTTTACAGGCGGGTGACACACTCAAGGCGACGAGGTCCATTCAATCCGACCGAAGTGTCTACCGCATAGCGCATACTATATGTAATATCAATTCTAAGAGAAATACTGGCAAAAATAAAGTGACACGTTCTGCATGAAACTTAAGTAATCAGTTCATGAGAATCTTTGGTATTTGTAAAACATCTCTACTAATAATGGTAATTCAGCTTTATATTGCATGGCAAGTTGTATTGCCATGTACCCTTGCTAATCTATCAGCGTGAGTTGAGATGGATGATTGCAACGTTGTTCTCCATACGCTGTCGTGATTAAAAAATAATGGTGACGGTACCCACTGGTTTGTGGCCATCGCCATTTCTCACATGTTTAATCAATTCGACCATGCTGCCATCTTGCTAATGTTTATTTTAACAAGCTGAATTTACTACCTGATTCAAGGGTGGACAAGCCTTGGAGACACTTTGCAATCTGTTTCGAATGCTGGCACATGAAAACGTCCTTCACACAGAGCATCAGTGCTAAATTCTCAAAGCAACATAGAGGAGAGCGATTATCTAACTATGTCCGGAGGTCTGTGCATTGACAGAAGCACACTATCATGGTAGGAGGCAGACACATACATACGACATCAAACCTGACCTTAATTCACATACCCTTTTTCCGGAAACTCCGCACGACCTTTCCAAAGTCGTCACTTTCGGTAATTCATTGTGATCGATACGGCAACGAAGACTAGACAACAATGCTATACACGTATTAAATCAGACCCACTCAGTTTTAGAAGTATGGTAGAAATAAACGCAGATTCCTTCCAAAGCAAGCTAGAATTCAAGATGTCAAATCAGTCTAAGAGATAATTAAAGAATAACTAAGGCAATCGAGACCACCAGAAGCATCCCAAATCTGAAAATCTAATCTAATCAATTAGTACCAGTTAAGCGAAAACCATAAGTCGTGAAACTAAACAGTTTACAAGACTACACCGGTCTGATTCTTTCCAAAATATGCATAACTTTCCAAACATTGTTCGACTTAAATAAAAAAGGCACGTAAAACGCTCGCTGCAATCTAGTGAAAGCTCTTTGGAGTAATGATTCTGCTGCGTTTGAAGGCGGTTGATTTCGTTCCAGAATGGGCCTAGTGAGCAAAACACGCCAGGTTCTTGCATCATTTGAGTACTGCACCTCATTTTCCCCAGGTTCTGAGAGACGATCAAGAATATAGTCACATTTCTCAAGGTTAAAGAAAGTGTCTTCTTCGGGTAAATTCATGTCGTTGAAATGGCCGCTTAGAGATCGAGTAGCTTTGAAAACTCCAACTCCTTCGGCAAACTTCCCCGGCAGCTGACCGGAGAAATTAGATCGAAGAAAATGCACCCTCCAGCCGTAATTTTCATGAGGTAAGAGGAAGTGGCTGGGAAAATGATGCCAATCACGACCGATGCATAGCGTTTTTAAATTATCAGAAACCGGCAAGTGCTGGACGAGATACATAGGAGCGCTGTAGCCTTGTGTCAGCGCAAGAATTCTCGACAAGCTTAGCCCAACGAAGAGGAGCAGAAACGATATCACAGAAGAAAGAGACAAAGGCGTTCCAGTTGCAAATTTCCCACTGTGATTGAAAAACAGAACGCATAGTAGGAGAGTCACCACCAAATCCAAACAGGGGAAACATGGAAAGAGAAAGCGTTCCTCTTTATGCGACTGGATAAAAAAAACAACATTCCACAGGAGGAGAGGCATCAGGGCGAAGCAAAGCAACTTGAGGGCCCTTCGATGGAAGTTTGTAGCAGTTTGCCGTCCAATTCCGAGCACAAGGTAGGTAAACGCTGGCACCGTAAAGATTGTGACGAAAACAACTGCAATATTATAATTCAAAAAATAATTTATAACATAGTAGGCTGCTGTTTCTGTTCCATAAAGCTGCGAAAGACTCCGACCTTGAAGACTGGTAAGAGCATTATAAGAAATTATGTTCCATGTTGGGCATATCAAGCCCCCGTAATAGAAAGTGTCAACGAGTACCATTGGTGTAAGAAGAGCAAGGGCCCAAAGCACAGAGTACATTATAAGTTGGGCGACCATGCCAGAAGCAGCTAGGAAGAGTGCTAGAGGCACCCCGAGAACGGCTGAAAATGGCCATACAACAATAGCGCCAACAGCAACGGCACCCACACTGAAGAAGTACTGACCACTTATCCACGTGCTTAACATCAATGCAATCATAGAGGCAACCAAAGCACTCGGAACGCTTGAAGAAGCAGAAATGAAATTTCCGGGAGCGGCTACGTGAATTAGACAAAAAACAACCTTGAATGTGAGTTGCTTGAGGCCATCACCAGGATAGAGATATAGTGAACTTGAATGCGCCAGTAAGCTGGAAGATACAGCAGACACAAGGGACAAGATCAATCTAATCCCAAGTAATTGAAGCCAACCGGGTAACCTCAATCTAACCAAAATATAAGCAGGCCATCCAATTAACCACAAATATAAATATGAACGAAGGCCAAACTGAGGAGAGTACTCCCAAGTTTGAAATCCAGTATTGTTTGCGGTAGAGATGATAAATCCAAGGGGTTCTAGGTAATTAAACGTCTCGTCGCAATCATTTATATTATTCCAAACCGTTGAACACAATGCTGCAAAAATGCCAATCTTCAGATCCAACGTAAGCATAGCAGATAAATGACACCATCCAGCTCGCACTGAATCTACTAGGCACTAAAGGTAAGTAAAATTTGATACTTGGCCTTTAAGTGGTAAACATTGGAAAAATTTCTCCCGTTGCCTTAATAAAGATATTACACATTACAATCTCATTGAACTTTTGGCGTCTATTGTAAGGAACTTTTTAAGTTTCTTAAGTGGAATCATTTTGCGCCAACGTTTCTTCAGAACCATTTTTTTAAAGTAAGCCATTATTTTTGGTTTAAAAGTTGTAATATTATCAGATTCTGTGTCTGGCGCATTTCAGCTGATAAGCGGTAACCTTACATCACCCACGCGGCTAAATAGAAGCTGTTGATTCCAGGAAGGGGAGCGGGTCATCCAATTAGTGGGAAACTTTAATTGTCTGTATAGTTCGTAGGTTCATGCGATCTACCCCACCCTCCACTTTGAAGGATTGTATGAAAGGACTGTTAATTCAATATTATTGCTCCCCTAAAACTCCAGACAATGCTGCAATGCTTTGTTTATCTGGCGGCCTGACGTCTGGCGATTACTTTATGATTTGTCTTGCCCTTGTACACGTGAGCTGGCCTTCGGGCCATGCTCGGGCCCAATTGCCCTGTCATCCTCGGAATACATGTATGCAGCTGCACTTACTAACTTCTTGTACCGACTAGGAAGTCTTGGGACGTTATAAGTACCTTGGAGACCGCCATCGACTAGCTTTTAACGCCCTCCAAACATCCCTTGCTACCAATTTCTCCAGCTACATGGTTTCAGTGTTGTAGTCAACAGCTACACATAAGTTCAAGTGAAAATAAGGATCATCATCAAAATTAGCAGTTTGACATAAGGACTGCTAGGCAAAGTTGAGGTCGCGGCTTCCATCTTAGTCGTACGCATTGCTAAAAGGAAAAAGTTGGACACATTTTAGCAAATTATTTTCCATCGAAACATATTTATTGGGTACAAACATGATTGATTTTACTACTAGTTCAGAAATTCGTCAACGGTTCGATACAAGTTCTGATAGTTTCCCAGCTTCGCTGTCTCCAAATCGAATCAAACTGTTTGCATCTTAATAACCAAAAAGACATACTTGACACTGTGGAAGCGATTGTCAATCGAAGAGCGCGATGGTCGCCTAAAGACACACTCTTCTCCCTCGTTCGGATCGAAGATGGGGGGTGGAAGGATGAGCCTATCACATGGCACATTCCATATCTCTCGAGCATAGCTTGAAATTGTTCTATCAGAGGAGAATTTAGCGCTAGATGCAATGTTCAGCAGACACATGCGAGCCCATTTCTTTTGATCCTTAAAATTGAAATCAAATGTAGCGTTAATGTACGAAGTTAGAGCACCACATTCAAGTTGCAAACTAGCAAACAAACACTAAGTTGGAATTGATAAACAAAATTGGGATTCAGGCACTTGCTTTGTAAGTGTCTTCAACAGCAGCTTGGGCAATTAAATATTTAGTAAAGTCAGCACAAAGCATGTAATAGTCGCGATCAGTGAGCTCATCGTACAGTTCCTTGAAACGCTCTGGATCTTCAGGACAGAAAAAACCGCATTTTATTTGATCCAGGCACTCGCGGAGTTCCGGAGAGTTGGCGATGAACGATGATGGTTTGTATCTGCGTTTACAAAAAGAGTCACACAATTTCATAGATATCTTAAAATTATCGCGTCCTCAAAAAATCACCCAGCGCGCTTCAGATCGTCCAGCTCATTGACCGTGTGGCCGAAGATAAACATATTCTCATGACCAGCCTCCTCGGCCATTTCAACATTTGCTCCGTCAAGAGTACCAATCGTAAGGGCTCCATTCATCTGATGCAGAGACAACAAATTTACTAGTCATACTCTCCATGTTCTAGGCACACGCTCACTGAAGTTAGGGCTTTCGATAACTACCAGCATCGAAGATTACTCTAAATATTTAAGATTTCGAAAATTTTCCTAGACAAACGCCTTCTCGATGACGTGGAAACAACTCTTGATAAGGAAGAAGGCTCACCATGAACTTCATATTTCCGGTGCCTGAAGCTTCCATACCTGCAGTTGAGATTTGTTGGGATAGATCGGCGCCAGGTATTATATACTGCGCAAAGGTGACGCGGTAGTTTGGGAGGAACACAACCTGGTAAAAATACGTACATTCATTATTAACCAGTTGAATGGATGTTTAAGACTACTTTTGGTAAATTTCATAGAGAAATAAGGTATAGCCTACGAATAGTAGGGACTTCAGTTAGGCCTCGTTATGGTTTTCATATATGATCATCACTGCTTTTAGTTGCTTTTTACATCCAAAATGAAGGATTCAAATTGATTC
>UYWX01020569.1:0-16540 GCA_900622495.1 Hydatigera taeniaeformis | reverse complement strand
ATATATATATATATATATAAGTAGTTGGTATTAAATGGTCCACGAAAAGCAGGTAAACAATGAATTATCTTACGCTAGCAGGTGCAAGTTACCTTAAGCTTCGAACTAGCAGTGGGGTCATTGTTGATTTTTCGAGCGATGCAATTGATGAAGTTAATTATTAACTTAGCCCGGGGATATCCGGGTGCCGCTTTACCGCCGATCATGATCGTCCTTGGCACCATATCAACCTGGGGATTCTTTCTTATCCGATTGTACATCGTGACAGCATGCAAAGCATTCAATAGTTGGCGTTTGTACTCGTGGATACGTTTTACCTTGAAGGATATAATAAAGACACGAACTTTAGTCTCTGCATGCTCTTGATTTCAACACCGCTTCAGATGTGCAAATAAAGACTCCTGCAACAACGAACCAAAACGGAGGAGGTACTTGTTATTATGTAAAAACGCTCAGATGCCATATCCCATTACTTAATCCAATGCGAAAAGAAACATGTAAACTTCAGTAGCTTGACCTTTCATTTTCACACGTCTAGAGATTTTGTAACTAATGCGTTGTCAGTGCGTGGTAAGAACTACCACAACGTTGAACTTCTCTCGAAACAGACACCAAGCCATTCTCACCTGAATATCGAACATGGTGTTTGGGTTAACTTCAATGTTCAAGGTGTGAAACAGATAATTGGCAAGTTTTATTTTGTTCTGGTACTTTATCTGCAAGAAAGTAACGATTTCGCTTAGGTTGATACAGCTGGTTGCAAAAGTTCTTCTGAAATCCTAACCTTCATAAGAGTTTCGAGAACACAGTCGTCATCAGCATATTCCTTCATGCCTTGAATCCGATCGAAATCTACAACCCATTCCTCACCAAGCTTCTCTGTCAGCAAGTCCGAAAGACCGGGATTGCAGAGTTTAAGCCAACGACGTGGGGTTACTCCATTCGTCTTATTTGAAAACTTTTCCGGCCACAATTCATAGAAGTCTTTGAACCTGGCAATACACGATTGTAGGAAGTCAAGCTGGGGACTATGAACGAACCGATATTTGGAGAAGGCCGACAAGTTTATCTAGCAGACGAGCGTTTAACGCTGAAATCCCTTGTCTATATCTACAAGCTATTTCTATGCATAACTACTGTCCAAAGCAACTGTATTCAACTGGTATCCACTATTTAAGGAAATAAAACAAAAGCAGTCATTGTGAATAAACACGGCTCTATGCACTTCAACTGCAAACTTTATTAGCTGGAAAACATTGTGCCTTTTGCACCAAACCGGAAAATGTTTTTATAGTGGTTCAAAATGTTGACGAAAGCATGCATCACAGTCTCTTGTTCAGGATTTTTCTAAAATCCTGTCATCATTTAATGACTTACTTCTGTGCTTTGTCAATGTGATTTAGCCGTACAATAAAAAAGTCCAATCGTCTCAAGGAGAAATTTTGCCTTCAATTGTTTAATAACAAAATTCTAACCACTTTTGCATAGGATGGGCACAATCCATTTAAAAACAACATGCCAGGAAGCACTACGTGCTTACACGGAGCTTTTCAATATTTCTGTATGCAGTGCGGCCACACCATTGATACTATGAGATCCGACTATGCAGAGGTTTGCGGTTTTCAGATGCTTCCAACCATCGTCGTTAAAGATTGACATGCGATAAACTTTTCCGGGGTCATTGGGATACCTCCTGCGCAGCATCTAGACCAAGTCTATGTTTTAATATTTCCTACAGAATCGTTTCTATTTGCAAATCACCTATCTATCAACTGTCCCGGCGTAGGAAAATATCCGGCGTCCCTATTATAAAGCCTACAAAATGAAGGCTCCAATATTTTTTTATACATTCGGACCGAAATCCTAATGCAAGGCGCTGATAGATGAGAATGAGTTAGAGGTCCTGACGCAACTCATTTGATTAAAATGTCTGTGATTGTAACGGTAAATTTTACTAAATGAGACGCAGTGCATTACAGACGTAGCTCCACTTATGGATCAAAATACCTACGATACACTTAGAAGAATGCTTAAATCTTTTTAACGTTTATCCTCCGATAGCAATATTCTTTCCCATTCTACTACACTCAGAATGTGTGAATATATCGGCTCACCCTGATCAAATATACCTGATTCTCCTATTTGCAATTTATTGTAAAAAGTGAGGAGAGGGGACGGTTGGTTTGTGTCTTAATTGTCGATTATGCTCATGAAAATCAGGGGCGCGAAATGTGTAACAACTGGGACTTACGTCGCAGAAATCCTGGTTAATTTTGTAAACAATCTCTAGATGTCGAGGTAACATCTTCTCAATGAGCTCAACAGACCAGCGTTCCATGGCCTCTGGAAGAACTGTGTGATTTGTGTAGGAAAAAGTTTTCTGGACAATTCTCCAAGCCTTTAAATGAGAAAGATTCCCAAAATTGTTCCGCTTAGATGTAACTGCGATTTAACGCATAAATCTGAAATGTATCGGCATAGCCGAATATAATGACAGTGAATATGCAAAACGCATTTCAAAATGAGATCTAAGATTTTGATTAATCTTTTTACCACAGCACCGTGACCACAGTTTGTGGACACATCACATAGACATACATACACATCTACACAGTATCCACTAGGTGACTGACAAGTACTGTGCTCACCTGCTCCCAACCAACACCCTCAATATCGACTAGAAGTCGCACCATTTCTGGGATGCCCATAGATGGATGTGTATCGTTAAGCTGGATGGCAACTTTTTCGGGTAACTGAGAAAAGTCTCTTCTTCGTGGGCCGTGCTCGTCAACTAATTGGTACCGCCTAAGTATGTCCTGGCAAGCTGCAGAAACAAGCAAGTATTCCTGCTTTAAACGAAGCTCCTTCCCTTCAAGCGTGTTATCATTTGGATATAGTACTCTAGCAATGTTCTCTGCCATGTTGCGTTGAAGAACAGCCTAAATGGGTAAATCATCAGGTTAGGCCTCTCAAAATGGTCGCATAAACTAACTTCTATGTAACCACCCGTATTGAAAGCCGCCAGATCAAAATTCTTTGGGGCCTTGCATCCCCAAAGCCGGAGCGTGCAACAGACGTTGCACATGTATCCGGGGATAGGAGTATCGTAAGGTACTGCATATATTACTTCGGTGTTTATCCACGTTCTTCGATCACCGTGTACTTCAACTTTACCATAGAAATTGACAGGAAAAGAAAATTCTTGACGAACCCGTTCCCATGGGTTGCCAAAACAAAGCCAATCATCAGCCTCCTCATACTACAGAAATAAAGCTTTTAATGTGATAATAGGTAGCTAATTTACGCAAAATCTTGCCATTAACTACCTGCCAGCCATTACTGAGTCGTTGTTCAAAAATTCCATAATCATATCGAATACCATACCCTGTTGCAGCGATTCCCAGATTAGCCATCGAATCCATGAAACAAGCGGCTAAACGTCCCAGTCCCCCGTTTCCAAGAGCTGCATCTGGCTCGCAGTCTTCAAGGTCTTCTAAATTTAGTCCCATCTACGAATTTTAAAGCGTACAGATATAATAACAAATAGAATGTGTTTAGTGAAGCAAAGTCAATGTACCTATTCAACAGGAATATGGGAGAGAGGGGGCGCCTAAAGGTCCTGAACCTACGGTAATGCTATGTTATGTTAGGGCACAATCCTGCATTAACTACAACCTATTGATCACGTACTATCGAAAAAATCGGTTCTAGTGATAGCACGAGAATAAAACCGCTAGATCGGTAAGCATTACTCAATGCAGGTTATAGCAAGGATGATCACAATTATTGCAAACCAACCTAAAAAAACCACAAAATTTTGTTACTTCAAAAGACTTCTTACATTTCGTAAACATTCTTGAACAGGATCCTTGAGCGCAAGATTAAGAATTGCATTCCCTAAAGTTCGGCCAATGAAAAACTCCATCGACAAATAATACACCCTCTAAAATGATTATATAATGATATTTTACCTTCATATCTTCCTTGTAAAATCTTTGCTTTGATCTTAGCCAGCGCAGACTCAGACGCTCCCAAATAGTATTCGATAGCGCCAGATAATAATCTCGTATACAAGCAGTGTGAGAATCCTTTGCCAGGGTAATGTGAAGATGAGTATTTATATCGCTGTGTAAGCATTTTACGGTATCACATTGAGGAATATATGATATGCTTATATTCCTCGGCCTGGTGCTCATTTTGCAAGGTTCGTAAGGCAATGCGTTACCGTAGGTTCCTTCAAAACCTACCAGCCTAAACAAGATCCAAGGTTAAAGTAAACATTAAAAATACATCCCAGGAACGGGATGCTTCGGTTGTCGTATTTTTCAAGAACCAATTTTGAGAATTTTGCCTCTCTTGTGAATAAATGAAAGGATTTTGGAGAAAAGTATCAAATTTTAAATTGCCACTGACAATGTGTGCTGCCCTCTCATTCGAATTAGAAATTGAGCTGAGCTACGTAAAAGGATAAATGAGTACCCCAATGACATCCACACATCTAGCACCCAGCCCTCTTCAGTAGAAGACCGGGCAGTCTCACCCACGCCCCGCAGCGGATAAGAAAGCAAGATACGGAAATCGGCGGACAGTTATTTACTACCAAGTAAAGATGGAGACAAGGAGAAGACAAAGAAGAGGTTTAGACTACAAGAGCAGACGAATTCCGCATTTCCCATCCGAGAGGAAGAATCGGAGGCGCGAACAGTTAGGAGAAGCGGCGGAATCAGCAATGGACCCCATCGTGATCGGACTCAGAGCATAGCCAACATTATGCAGGGTTACGTCATGCCCAGCTTGCAACCAAGTTTCGAAGTATCGAATCATTAAGGCTAACACTTATTTCAAGTAAATGCTGATTTTGACAAAGTCTAAAATGGGAACACATTGTTGAATCAAACGCCGAAATAAGCCGATTCCTATCTAGCCTCATGTACTAATAGGTAAAGTAGCTATGACTTTTATAGAGCCAATCAATTAAAATAGGATTAAAGCGTCACCTCTTACCTGTTCATTCCCCGGAATGGTACTTTGGGGCAAATAGTAAGGAGTGTCCTGAACATTGCCGTCAAGTATTTGAGGCCTGAAATGGCAAAAAAAGACAAGTGGCGGCAGGTGGTAATGAAACAAAGTCAAGGTTGCGTTGATAAGATCTCCTTAGAAGGTTAATTGTAAGGTGGAGAATATGAACGTCTACACTCACTGTTGAACCGAAGTAGAGTAATATGAAAGCGGCGGTGGCTGCGCAAAATTATGAGACCAACTGCCAGGACTGGTAAAAGGAAGAGAGGAGGGAAAACCCCATTGCTGTGATGACGGTGGTCCCATCCCCAGGATGGGTGGAGGATAGCTGGACTCAAAGGCTCGTGGTATTATGGCGTTATTAAGCGCTGGTGGGATATTTTGGTTTGGGTTACGGTCTAATGGTCTTGGAGACAAAACCTAAACAACGATGATTAAATATGGAAATGTGAATTCCGACCAGCACCTCTAAAATAAACGTCTGCTAATTGTATAACAAAACTTCTTCGTGCAATAAGACGGCAATAAAAGCAAGGCACGATACAAAAAATTAGCGACATACTGAACCATATCGTTTCGGCTGCCTTCCTTCTGAAGGGTTGGATTTGAATGTATTCGAGTTGCCAGACTAAAAAAGGAACCCAGTATTTGCAAACATCATGGCGATTACAAAAATAGTTTTGCATAAAACGGAATTTGTTCGCAAATCCTCTGGAAATAGGTTAACTTATCTGTAGAGTCGTCAAAGAGAACTCGTTGGTAAAAGTCGACCACAAAAAAACTCACTGACTAAGTCAACGTACTAATAGTATGCCTATGTGCATCCGTCTGATAAAAGAATGCATCCAAGTTAAAAAAAATTGTTCGGAAGCAATATCTGGCACTTTGTATAATAAGCTGCTTACAAGATCTGGTCTCGCCGCTCCAGCCTCGTGAATTCTTGAAAATCGTGGAGGAAGATCCCTTTGGAAGTTGGATCTTGATTGGAGGTAGCTGGGATTGGATGTGCTGTTTACTCTCGCTGCTTCCTCCAGTCTTTTCCTTTGACGAGCAGCAACCTAGAACAAGTTTTTCTTAGGAGCTAAAAAACATAGGTATACCTGACTAGCTTGCTCCTGAATGAAACGGGCCAACTCCGAAGTATTTATATCATTCATTCTACGTGATTCGCAGGTTGAGGTCAATGGCACTGGTGTTGAAGACGGGTTCGGAGGTGTGAAGGAATCATTCACCATATGCTCTCTTGATGCATCAACAGCTACCACATTTGACAAAGATTCGGCAACATCCTATGGCGAAGAGCAGATAAGGCCGTTAAACTCTCACTAAAATTCCGACCGCTTAACCAAAAGCATACGAGTCCGGCTAATAAACACAGACGCACATCTAGTTTTATCAAACTGATGTAATCCATTACAATGCCGGGCAAACAAGTGCAGCCACGCACCGTCATCCTACCTACCTGCAGCCGATCCCTGGATTCAGTTTCCACCCCTTTGTTCTGTGCATCTTTTGCTTGTTCGTCCGAGATTTCTGGTTCAGGGGTCTCAAATTGTGTCATTTCTGATGCAATCTCAACACTACTAGGCTGAGGCAGTTTTGGGAGGCTCGGAGAAATGCGTTCAACACTAACAAATGCCTGTTGTGTGTTGGACCACTTCAGCAGACTAGGCAATTCTTCAGCCACGGATCTGAAAAAAGGTGCACGAGAATGAGGAACGGAAAAGCATAGCCTACTAACCTGTAGGGCATCCATCTAGTTGTACAAGATCACCAAAGTACTTTATTTTTAGAATATATAGATAAACTCAAAAGCAAGTATTCTATGCTTAGTTAAGACCGAAAGAACATCAAGTACACAATTAAGTATAATCACCGTGAGAATTTGAAATCAAAATCCAATATGTGCAATCCTCGAACTATGGAAAGGGGTTTTGAGGAAGAAAATAGCAATAAGCGACCTAGACCCAATGCTTTTAGGATGGGGGAAAAATTACTCTAATGGAGAAGCAGATACCTGAGAACATCAACGATGAGACGAATTCGATCGCGAAAATAAGCTGCTTGTACGTCGGAATCTTCATCAAAGAAAGAACATGGCATGAGATCAACGTAAGGACCTGATTGATACGAATTTTTGAAAGCTGGAATCCCCAGTGGAAGAAAGCCCTACAAGGGAAATTACGAAATCCAATCAGATTAAAAGGAATTTCATAGCGTAGAAATTAAGTACCTCACCTGAAGGGCAAAAAGTTCCGGTAAGTAGACTTGGGATAAATCGTTGACTGGGGTAGAATCGGAGATGTCCACCAACGAATTCATAAAATCAACTGTTGTTTTACTCAGAGGTGGAGCAAACTCAAGAATCTCCGAGTCAGACAATTTACCATTACCTAAAAGCATGAGAGCCAAGTACATCAATGATAATGCAAAGGTTCATAGAGAAAAAGCGTGATCCAAGTGATCTGACTTGGAGGGCTAAAGCGACCGTACTAAATAAAACACAAAGGTGGATACCTAGTCGTCCTTAATAGCACATTCAAAGATACGATTTGCTTAAACAACGCAGTACCTGTGCCTTTAAAAGAACACTGAGCCTTCAAAGCCAGGGTGGCGAGTAGGACTGGCATAATCGGAAGGTCATTTTCAAACCCTGAGCATTTGTTGCGAACCGCCATTACAATAGCGGAAAACCAGTTAATCATAGACACTGTCGTTTGCAAAAGACACTGTCGCAGGATCTGCAAAGAAGTCGTGATTAAGTAATAACGACCGATGGTACAAAGCTAGAGAAATGCCTAACACTTACAGAATCGTTCTCTTTAGACCAATTAGTTTGCAAACCAAAGGAGTGGATGACAATTGAGTTCAAAAGCCGCAATTGGAAATTTCGCAAATCCTCGGGCAAAATTGTAAAAGACCCTACTTCGGCAAAATTGACCGCGAGTTCGGCTACACGTTCATCCAAGGGTTTCGGTAAATCAATCGGAGCCGCGGAGTCATTAATTATCGATATTAAGGCATTTGTAGCCAACAAAAAATCTTTTGCCGCTTCTACAATAGCCCATGTACCTACCAGGAACAATCACTTGACAAATATTCATAAAACATGCTTTGAAAACCGATGTTGCAAACCGCGACCTACCTGAGCTGTTCGATGCAATGGAGTGAAACCGAAGGAAGATGGGAAGCGGGAACAGTAGAAACTCGCATAGATCCCTCTGCACTGATGAGTTATTCAAAAGGCTTAACGATTGATTTTTGGTAGAATCATATATGACATCCATAACTGACTTTAGATTCTTCCTCGAAAACAGAAAAGGAAAGGAACAGGCGATTGCACGGACGTAAAAATAGCACAAGCTATCCATTCGCGGATTGGCCTAAAGCATTGAAAGTTAGTTACAAAAACTAGGTGTCAAATTCTAATACAGTGGAGGCAAACTAAGGATAACGAAAGCACACCTTAGTGGCTTCGACAACACCTAGTTGATTGTAGGCATGGCCGCAGGTTGGATCTACTAGCCAAGCCGAGACGTAGTAGGAGACTGCAATTTTGTGTTTGTGCTGGTACCGTGCCAAATCGCCCAGGTGAATGCAACAGTGTTGGACTAGGTATAGAACCGCTTCTGTGAGGCTGATCTTAATGGACGAGGCGACCTCCCTTTTATCAGACGAAGCTTCGACAGAAACTCCAGAATCGGGAAGTTTCTCGCCACGGGGTAGGATTATCGGGCGTTGTTGGCTGTCTTCAATTGCAGTAACAAATTTGGCCGCATCGAGTTGGGCAGCCTTCTCCTTACGAGCAAAACGAGTAAGCTGTGTCTGAAGTGTTACAGAATCCAAGTCAAAGCGGCCACCACCCCAACAGACACGGCTTGTCAGTGGCGCGTTGAGGCTAAATGAAGTTTCAACAATCTAGAAAAAGAAATGCAGTAGAGGAACAAAAGTACAGAATTTTCGCGAAGTATGTAGTACACATACATTTTTAGTCCATGCAGAGTCGGGGAGACGCTCCAGCAACTTGTGTAGTAAAGTAGAATAAAACCCAAATGCACGATCGATCAGGGAAACCAAGCGTTGCTGAAATTCGTGTGCATTTGAATTACTGGTATTCTTTCTAAGCTAAAGACCAAAACGATACGGACAAGTTCGTAACGTGGAGGGGAATTTTTCCAAAAGATTCACAGAACAATGAGCAAACCGCAATTGATGAAGTGACGAGAAGACAAAAAAAGACCAAATTTGCTAACAATGAGAAAACATGATTAAGTTTGCAATCGAGAACAAGCATACAAGCAATGCTATTGAAGTCAACCCCATAATACGAAAAAAAGTAACACAGAAGCTCAAATATAGCAAATACATAGCGAATCATGATCTAAAGTGCACTGACAAGAGCCATACAAATCGCATTGGCAAAAAACAGCACAAGAGACGCACATCTTCAGTACAGGAATTCAAAGGTTCTTTGAATACAGTGTTCCAAAGTTCAACTTCAAATTTGCGCTCCAGTGAGAGTAAAGGATCGAAGAATATGACCGTCCCATAATATTCCTGTAACTTGATAAGCAACTCATTCCTTGAACAGTACGACTTCCGCAAGGGCAAAAGACTTTTGATTCGGAAAATTTCCGAGAAGGCATTCTTGAAGACCCTTGCATCTCTCGGATCCATGCGAACAAAACTCGAATCACAACTATCGCGGAAAACCGATCGTTTAAAAGTGCCGCATATAATTCAAAACAACTGAAACCATGCTTCCGCTGAGCAGTAAGAATAAAGAACAGCAGCATATCCACCATATTAGGCTTTAAAACTGACATAAATCAAGCACTAGAATTATTGTTTACATAGCTACAGCGCTTTATGCAAATTACGCATGCTTTTAGGGGTGGCCGTCCTGGGGTTTGAGCCCATTACCTTATGTTAGCCGGGGAAAGTACATTGCAATGCTTATTGAATATCAGACTTAAAACTTGGCATTTTCGGTGTAGAAACTGCCTGCCTGCTCTTATGCTCTCAAACTGCGGACTTTAAGAGGGAGTTGGTTGTAGTAGGTTTTTTAGGCATTAAATATAGAAGAAACGGGAATAGGAGTACGGATGAGCTGAATCGTTGATATCATCTAGGGAGACTCCTCGCGGTCCTCACTCACGGGATTCACGTTCCAATTGGTTCCCGCCTCTCTCCTATAAAGGTCAGCTTAAAAACTAGTGTATAGTACAACCGGAAGTTGGACACAACTAGATGAAATTAAGAATCGCTATGCAGCTTCCCATTTTTTAGCAATTGACCTCTGAATCTAATAAAAGACTATGTTATGATAGGAATTCGTGGAATCTTTAGTGAAGCTCTTTTTATTATTTTAGATATATAAAGGATCGCCTAATTTCTTATAGACATATGTATTGGAATTGCGAGACCATATATTTTTTTTAAAAACTTATATGGACGAGGCTACCAACTGTTTGGTAAATTGATACGTATAATTTCTTGGCACCACAGTATTGTTCCGCTGCCGATGAAAATTAATCGTTGGTGTACTTCAAAGTAGGCCTCAAGTTTAACAAAGTTTGTTGTCGGCGGCAAATCGATTATTGTCGTAGTCTCACAGCTCGCGGTTTTGACTTTTCCTTGGCTTGGCTTCCAGTCTCAATTCTGAGCTAATTATTTGTGTTACCATGAAGCTCAAATTTATTCGTAACGGGTTTGTTTGCCCAAGACTATAACTTCATTTGTAGTACGATTACAGTCACGGAATTAGAACCTAGCTTTGAATTTCATCAACTTCTTTCTGCGGTTCAGGGCTTGTATCATCTCACTGCAGAGG
The DNA here is from genome assembly GCA_900622495.1 of Hydatigera taeniaeformis. Taxonomy (NCBI): domain Eukaryota; kingdom Metazoa; phylum Platyhelminthes; class Cestoda; order Cyclophyllidea; family Taeniidae; genus Hydatigera; species Hydatigera taeniaeformis. Next base: position 5,688 of record UYWX01020569.1, on the reverse strand, counting down.
CAGTACTAACAATGAAATGGATCGATGATGAAGGTGATCCTTGCATGTTAACTAGTGATGCGGAACTCAAGGAAGCAATCCGACTTTACCACATTAATAAAGAACCCTTCCTTGCTATTCATGGTAAGTCGCTGAATTCCTGCATACAGTTTAGCGACTATACCAGCTCTGACGCTTGTATGTCTCTCCCATCTAGAATGACTTGTTTTGTTAGTTGTGATGGCTTTGTCTATGGTTCTACAATATGTATATTTGGTACCTTATCTGTTAGATTTGGTATAGGAGGAGATGGGGTCTGGCCTTGTGACTTAGTGTTTTGCATCACGTTTTCAGAATCTTCATTTGTTTTTCACTTTAAACTGATGTTTACTGTTGCTAATATGCCTACATTACGTCGTTTCCTAACGATTCAGTTTTCAACGGAGCACCATCCGATCCAGGAATGCTGTGTCCCGGAGAGGATTGTGAGTACTCTTGAGAGATTTGTATATTATTGCCTTTATTATTGCATGTTTGGTGAGACTCATATATCGATTTTATTAATCGGTTTATCAAATGCAGTCAAAATGTATCGTCGCGGTGCCAAGCGTTGGAATAAGAAGTTTTACCATCTAAAGGGTCATAACTTTCTCGCTCGACGCTTTAATAAAGTACGTTTTTCCTAAAATGTCTCTATTTTGCTTCATTCCAAACTGTAGAGGTTATTTTAATGTTTTGATTATCGTTTATATCGTCAATAGGTTTAAACCGGCACTGTTAGTTATTTTCATGCTATAAGTCATATCTGTCCGCAGGTTCAATTACTTGCCGTACTGTGAATTGGCGTCTCCCTTTGAATAGATGTAGGTGGTTAATACTGCTTTGTTATTTGAGGTTAGAATGCAGTGTGCGCCTACTGTGGGGACAGGATATGGGGGCTGGGACAGCAGGGCTATAAGTGCAATGCTTGCAAACTACTCATCCACAAGCGTTGTGCCCCTTCTGTCGACTTCCAATGTGGTGAGGTCCCACCTACCCATGAAGTTGTGCGACAGCGTCCTGTTACTGTCAGTGGTGCTGGGACTGATGGTAAGTCAATTTCACTAATGGTATTGCATCTCAGTGTAAAGCCACCATCTCATTAAGATTGCCTTTACAAATTCAGTATATGCAATCTGTATCCACATAATCTAAGGCGAAGTCGACAGTAATAGTACATATCTTTAAGTTTACCACAAGGTCTTGATTTTTATTCTACTTATTTTTACAGCTCACCATAAAAATGCTTGTGTATTGAACAGTATCTTTGCTTACTCCCAGTGGTTTTTTCCTCAACTTTCCCTATTTTTAGAAATGCTTGTATCTGATGGAATTCAAAACAACGCTTTTCTGTTATCAGTGAGTACGAGATGTCCCTTTTTATGATACCGCTTTGTCTTTTGAATTGTCCCCCGAGATCAAGAAGCTTTGCTGATCATGAAAATGAGAGGCAAGAATACAACTGTCTTCATGGAAGGCATTTCAAGTATTTGAGCAATCTCTTACCTCAGTTATTTGTAAAGCACTCTTGTAATAGAATCATGCGATTTCCCATTAAGAAATACCGTTGCATTTATTTACCAATCGAAACCCGACTGGGCCATCCCAGCCCTGGTATTTGAGAGGACAAGGTACCTTGCAGATCGGACCGGTTTTTAACATTCCATCAAGGGTGAACGCTAAAATGTTAAGTATGCGCGACTCAACACGGTATGAGCTTCAGTCGGCATGAAATTCAAACAAGTTGTGGATTGCTTATTATTCACCGTTTCTATTCTATACACTTCTGTTTACCCCTTTAATTTTCCACGTTTTTATTATGAAGGGTCGAGAAATGAATCGCAGCACCGCTTTAGAGCACAAGAACAGGCAGCTGACCAAGGTTGAAGGGGATGGTGTGGTGATTCCTCAGATTCCCACCAAATCAGAGCAAGTAGGCTTAGACCACTTTAAACTCCTCCGCGTTATCGGTCGTGGTAGCTATGCAAAGGTCTTCCAGGTAGAGTACAAGCCCACATCCAAGATCTACGCCATGAAGGTCATTAAAAAGGAAATTATCACTGATGAGGAGGTGAGATATCTGTCTCTTTCCTTCTACAACTTTATCTCGGTATCCCAACTCTAGGATATTGGTGTTTTCTCGTTCCTACCATTATCTACTTTAATTCTCCACTCAGAGACGTCTTCTGTTAATGTGCGTTTCGCTTTATGCTGCTTTTACCTACCCTCATTTCTTCTTTAGGATATTGACTGGGTGCAAACCGAGAAACATGTCTTCGAAATTGCAAGTAATCATCCGTTCTTGGTGGGCCTTCACTCCTGTTTCCAGACTCCGAGCCGGCAAGTGAAGTTTTGTCGTCATATTTAAACCGCGGTATTAGCTTTTTGCATGGACCACTGTCTAAAAGTGCACTGTGCTAATCGCGTCACTCCACGATAAGCCTGGTCTGCTCTGAGTGAGCACTGTGGTGCGTGCAATCTAGCCACAGTGACAGCCAGTTTCTCTCTGCATGGATGCGCGTATACTTGTGTGCGCTTGCCGCAGAGCTCATTTGCGGAGTCGTTGAGCCTATGCCACTTACAATGGTTTTAACATGATTGTGGGTGCGTGCTCTCGTGCATGCGCTGGCACCTATATTACTGCATGGGACTTCTAATTCGTGCAATCATTGCTTCCATTCCAGGTTAGGATTTGATGTGTCACTCCTCTGGGTATTTAAGGCAGGTCTAGGATTAAAGATGAAGAAGGATATGGAGACTACTGCCTTTGGAACGTAAGCCCAACTCTACCAGCACATCATGCCTATAGGAGAGGGAGCGTAATACTCATATAGCTAATTGCACTTTGTGTATGCATCATATTATTATCGCACTGATTGGTATAGTGTTGCTGGAATTCTGCTTTGCGAATCTTGCTTCCAGCTGGGGGCTTGATTGCACCGACTTCGATCAAGATTACGAGTCACAAAACACCAGAAAGGTTCACGCACGCACGCAGGCGTGAACAAGCACGCACTTCGGACTCAAACATATTGCTCCACATCTGACTTGTACGTCCAAGTACTGTGTGCTTGATCACGGCCTACCAATTTGTGGCTTATAATGCGCTACTATGAGAGTGTGTGACATTGCTAGAACGGCCTTAAGACGGTAACTTCTATGTGTCATTGATTAGCTAGTTGAAAGTTTTGAAGATGTATTAAAAATGTACGCTTCATGCATTGCGTTTTAATATTTTCCGCAACTAGTGCATGAGTGAGGGGCCTTATCTTGCAGATTTTTGTGTGATTCATCAAGTAGCGCATTAGTTGCCGCGCTCTTTCATACAGTACTTTGATTTTGCTTGTAAATACTTGAATAAAGTTAAGTTTTTGATTCGGTTCAAATAAATTATTCTCGAATTGGGGTACTAGCACTAATAAATGCTGAGCATAACTACTGCTTGGCGAATGAAGTTGGGCGCGAAAATTTATATTTTGCTTTAACCATGCATGATATTAGGCTCTTCTTCGTGATCGAATTTATCAATGGAGGGGATCTGATGTACCACATGCAGCGTCAATGTCGCCTGCACGAAGACCACGCAAAGTTCTATGCTGCCGAGATCTGCATCGCCATGAACTTCCTCCACGAGCGCCAAATTGTCTACCGCGATCTAAAGTTAGACAACGTCCTCATGGATCTCGAAGGTCACATCAAACTCACTGATTATGGCATGTGTAAGGTCAGCTTCATTCACATTGAACAGCAACTCTTAAGCACGCTGTTAACAACGGATTGGGCGAGCAGTCAGTTCCTGTGATGGTCAAATAACACTGATTTAGAACTAAACTTTTGTACTGTAATCTGTATTTCTAATATTTTAAGCAAAAATTGCAGTTCATTGAGCCATGGTTGTCACTGCTTCCGCTCTGTTTTGTGGTCTCCTAAATGTCTCATCTTGTTCAAAAAGGTGGCAACGGCGACTCGTGTATCTTTCCATCCGGCTAACATATGACTAATGTGACTAATACCGACTTTTAAACGCCATCTAGGAGGGCATCTCTGAGACCAACCTCACCTCTACCTTCTGTGGGACTCCGAATTATATCGCACCCGAGATTCTCCGCAGTGAAAGCTACAGTACGTACATTTTGCGTACGCGTCTGTTTGCCTTTTCTACTTCCCCTGAAAAGGCACTTGATGTATGGACTACATTTACACCACACGTTGTTGTTAAGCAGTCACACACAATCTCCTTTTCCTTTACGTGTTACCACAATTTGATCTCATTATGATGCTCATGCCAACTTCAAATGGAGCTTCTTTGTTTAATAAGGCGGTCAAGGCAGTACAACGACACCTCAATCAGATTTTAGAAGCCCACTTTTTCCCGCCTCGAAGCATACACCAATCAATGAACGGAGAACAGCCTAAGGTGTTAGTATCATCAATAACCTAAATCATTCACATGATCTTGGCTGCTCATCTAGCGTTGACTTAATTGAAGCGGTTACTATCACTCCCCATTTGTAGTCCACTTTACAGTATGCTTATCAACTTCTAGAAGCTTTCACTCATCATTAATTGTCCGCATCCTTTGCAGGTTTTAGCGTAGACTGGTGGGCTCTGGGTGTACTGATGTTTGAGATGGTCTCCGGACGATCTCCATGGGAGGGCATAGGATCCTCCAACAACCCCGACCAAAATACCGAAGAATACCTTTTCCAAGGTACTGTTTACCATTCTGCTCTGTATCGATCAAACATCTCTTGTTAAAGTTCTTTGCGCGATATTACTCTCAACATTGTTCGATCGAAATCTGAATCAAATATGGGTACAGTGCTTTCAAAAGTCAACGTATTGTTAGCACAGATTGTTCTCAGTGTTTGCGTCATCGACAAGCTTTCTTTCTCTGAGTCTGCATTGATTAGGGACAGAAACGATGGTGTTTTGCGAAGTTCAACCTGCTGAATGATATCATAAGCTTTGTACACTATCAGCGCTTTTCTCTTTCAGTCATCCTTACCAAGCCTATTCGATATCCCCGATCCATTTCGGTGAAAGCGAGCAATATACTTCAGCGGTTCCTTAACAAGGCAAGTTGAATTGAAGTTAAAAGGATTTCACTGAGGGATCTGCATAAGCTCTTTTCAATGCTTGAGATATTTAGCTGGTAGACTAGTATTTTGTACAAAAGATGTATTGATCTCATGAAGGAAGATTGTTTAGCTAATGTAGCACTTTTGTAGGATCCAACAGAGCGTCTAGGCTGCGCGCCAAATTCTAACTTTGCGGATATCCAGAACCAGCCTTTCTTCGCATCCATTGACTGGGTTGCGCTGGAGCAGAAGCGCGTACAACCTCCATACCGGCCGGAGGAGGCCGACGATTACAACCTCATACATTTCGATCCGACATTCACCAATGAGAGGGTCTGCTTCACTCCTGACGATCCGTGAGTTCTTCCCGTTTTATCTTTTCGCTGGGACATGGGTCACCTATATTAGTGATGTTGAATACTTCCTTCGGGGTTGCATTGAAATCGTGACCCATAAAGTCCAATGTCCTAACCGCATAAGGAGACGTAGCACTTTCTCGTTTTAAGTCTTTTTTATTGAGATCTTAAGTCGCTCCTCCTACTGGCGACAAGTTTGAGTAAATCTGCAATCGTTATGAATGTCAGGAATC